>JAQMYG010000005.1:6957217-6969036 GCA_030014215.1 Clariallabes teugelsi
ACGGGGACGCGCGCGCGTGCACGCACGCTGTGCAAACTTCCCCACCTCTTCAGCATGTGATTAAAAAAAGGGGGGAAGACACGGGGAAGTATCCTGGATCGCCTATAATGTCAGCGTTGAAAAAGGTTGGTGTGCAGCTTGCATATATCAGACAAACACACACGCACGCGAGGGCACGCTGCAGCAGTTTATTCATGTGTTTATGCATTAGTTTGGATGCATGAGGATGACATTTAGGGGGAAAAAAAGCAATATATATATATGTAAAGCAAAGTGCTGCTTTTTGAGTTGTTAAAAAAAAAACAGGAAAGCTTGTGGTTTTAGGGTAGACAAGTTTATTTCAGCTCATTAAACATTGTATAGATGACATTTTTTTCAAATAGTAAAAATAGGTACTGTGTGATTTTGCAGAAGTTTGTGCCAAAGTTTAATTAACTCTCATTTCAGCATCATTAGGTTTCACCAGAGTATTTCATTTGTGAAAGAGTATTTGATTTTATTTTTTAAATTGTGCACTCAATTATGAATCAGTCGATGAGCTTGTCATATTGTTCGATATCTGTTACTAATCTGATACTGACATTTGCAAGACTTGGTTGCAAAATCTGAATGCTGCGACGATGGTGTGCGTTAATACAGGTTGTGTCCTGTGCAAGATTATTGTGCATTCATGGTATAAAATCCCTCTGTAGTGTAAAATCCCGTTCATTCCCGATCCAGTGTTGAAAATTGAAAAGTGGATAAGTATGGTATTTTAAATAAAAGTAAGACCGATTTCCTCTGCAGGGGTTCAGAGCGGTGCTGGATGGAATTGCTTCTGCTGAACTGCTTGAGTGCCTGGATGACGATGATGGACAGATTTGTATTGAACCCCAGAGAGAGACAGAGCGAGAGAGAGAGAGAGAGAGAGAGCGTGAGAAACAAATAGATGCAATAGTCTGTCAGATGTGTGTGAGATGCTGTATAGTGCATGTACATGTAAGGGAGAGAGGGAGAATCACAACATGACCTAGCTTGAACTGCTTTCTGCAAACAATGTGAGGAAGAAAGTCTAAATAGCTTACATAATCCAGTACACAAACCACACTGGCAGTGTATTGACCAGTCTAACACAACATTCACAGTGAAAGAAGGATGTAGTGGACGTGTGCAAGGGGAAAAGCGCAGCATCAGCTATTATGCAGCTGCTAACCATACGGTAGTTTGTATACTTTCTGTATAGTTGAGGAAACATCAGTTTTTAGTCTGCAGGAATACTTACATATTGAATATATATGAATACTATATATGAACTGGTGAATTACATATTGAATACTGAATATAATGAACATACTCTGATTAGCCATAACATTATGACCACCTGCCTAACATTGAGTAGGTTCCCCTTTTGCCAGGGAATCCTTTCTATGGCAACCAGTATTAACCTTTTCAGCAGCTTAAGCTACAGTAGCTCTTCTATTCGATCAGTCTGTGCAGGCCAGCCTCCACTCCCCATGCGCACCAGTCAGCCTTGGTTGCCCGTGACCCTGTTGACGGTTCACTGGTTTTCTTTTCTTAGTCATAAAGGTCTTGTCCACTGCAGACCACAAAAGCTGCAGTTTTGGAGTTGCTCAGACCAAGTTGGCCCTTGTCAAAGTCCTAAAGCTTGCCCAAATCTTCAAGCTTGCCCATTTTTTCTGCTTGCAACACATCAACTTCAAGGACAAAATGTCCGCTTGGAGCTTAATATATCCGACTCACTTTTAGGTGTGATTGTAACAAGATATTGGAATTGTAGCTACAGTGAAAATCACAGTTCATTCATAATTTAGCAAGGGGGCAATTACTGTTTCACACAGGGCCAGGTAGGTTTGGACAGCTTTTTGTCCTTAATAATTAAAATCATCATTTAAAAACTGCATTTTTGTGTAATACTGAAATTTGTTTGATGATCTTAATCATTTAAGTGTGACAAATATGCAAAAAGAGAAAAAAAAAGCAAATAGTTTTTAACGGCACTGTACAATACCGACATACTGTACTTCAGTTGTAGTTTAAAGAACTATTCAGTGTATAACCACAATTTATAATATATATAGTATGCGTTAAGTGCAATGCAGTACATGGAAAGACAAAAGGTGTTCAAGTCAAACCAGATCTTTTGATTGTGCAGAATAACCGAACACAGTTATGAAAGTAAAAACTCCTTTTATTTCTCTATATAATCCACAGTTACACTAATGCACTTATCCTAGTGTTTCACTAGGGCTTGGATACTATCACGGTAGAAAGTTTTCTCAGTACTGATGGTGTGTACAGTTCTCACAGATGGAAGTGTCTCTTCCGCAAGTTGGTGAGAAGTTATCTGTCGATTTTCAAGGACGAGGCGTTGCACTCGCTGAATGCCCACGGGAACGACTGCAGTTGCCTCCTCGGCCAGGATCGACATTCTCGGACTTACGACCTTCTTTAAAACATTTGCAGATATTTTATTGGTGGTAAGATGCTCAAAGTCTTCTGCAAATGTCATTCGCTTTTACGCCTTCATTCACCAGAAATTTCATTACAAGTCCTGGTTTGACTTGAACATTATTTATAATATGGGATGTTAAGTACACACGTTACACATATTTATACACACACATCAGTACAGAAATGCAAATCACATACTCTTTACATATCCTGGTTGAGGTGAAACCCTATGCATGAAAGAAGTGTGCTGGTCCTGTTCTGGAATGTTACTCTGATGCAGGAGAGAGAGAAGGGAGGGGGTAGAGCGTTCATCTTGTTTAAAATGCAGGTGAGTGAACGCGCTCTCAGAAGTCCGCTGAATTGATGAATAAACAAACGCAAGGTGTATGATGATAGTGTGCGTGTGTGTGTGTGTGCACATACCGTATAACAATTTGTGAAGACCAGAAACGACCAAAATGTCCTCATCATGATAGCATGAGAGGACAGTGTCAAATGCCCTAATACTAAATGAGATGTTTATCATTTCTGAAGATAAGGACAAGGTTAGACACATCAGCATAGTGTTTATTGGATACAGTAATTACTGAGTCAATAATAGATTCTCATCGAATGCGTGTATATAAAAGAGAGCAAGTGAGTGAGCAAGAAATTGAAAAAGGTAGCGAGAGAGAGAGAGAGAGAGGCGCAGTGAAATGTCCTCCTTATTTATAATGCAGGTGTGTGAAGGTGCTCTTACTGAGGTGCTCTTCAAGTCCAGAGAATGGATGAATGAAGGTATATGAATGTGTGTGTGTGTGTTCAAGCATCTAACCAGAGCCAAGTCAAAAGAGAAAGTTTTGTGTGTGTGTGAAAGAGAGAGAGAGAGAGAGAGAGAGATCCATCTACATACTGTAGTAACATGTTTTAAACTGTAATGATGAAAAATACAGTGAAGACTTTAATCATTGTTATTAACATGACCTCTCTTGGAAGATTGTTTGTTGCGTGTATTCTACTTATTAATTGTGCTTTATTATTAAAAAGCTTTATTTAATAAAAGACCAAACCAAGAATATGGGGTTAAAGCCAGACCTAAGACCAGTGACCATTTTAAAAAACTAGAATTAAAATAGTATTGAGCACTCATGAAATTGCACTCACGGTGATAGTTGGTAGAGGTGGGGGAAACATTGATTAAGTTACATATTACAGTTCTTTTGTTTGGTGATTTATGTATCACCAGAGTGTCTCAAATTAATTTATTTAAATTATTTTTATGTAAATAAAAAAAAATTAAAATCATTTATTAAACTTAATTTAATTTATTTAAATTTTATTACTTTTATTTTTTTATTTTATTTTATTTATTAAATTAGCAAATTAATTTATTACTTTTTTTTTATGATTTATGTATCACCAGTGTCTCAAATGAATTTATTTAAATTATTTATTTATTTGTATATAAATTTGAACAGTGTCCTGTTTATGTAGATGCAAATAATCATCACTCACTCACTTATCTTCTATACCACTTTATCCTGTATACAGGATTTTTTTTTACATTAAAATTTTTTTTTTTTTAATACAATTTGTGGTCTATGTTGGCATAGTAAAATTTAAGGGAGTGTTGATTCATTTACATCACATTCTTTTTCTTTTGCTCATGTACAAACAAAAAAAAAATATTCAGGGGACACGTAAAACATTGTCTACTTAACCACCAAAGAATGCAAAATTCACCACATAGGACCCTAGGAAATCTCATAGGACCCTAGAAAAAAAAACAACCAACCAAAAAAAACCCCCCACTAACACACATATTGTATAAAACAACCAAAAACAATAAAAAAATAACAACATCCATCAGTCTTTCTTCTAAATGACGAGGGAAATAATGTTATCATGCAGGTGATCCTTGGCTTTAATAAAATTTAAACACGGGTATTAATGAGTATGCGCTAAATGAGGATGCACTTAGCAAAGAGCTCTAAGAAAGTTTCTACCCTTTTGTTTCCTAAACTGTTGGCTAAAAAAAGGTCTTGCATCAAACACAGCTCATTAAGTACAAAAACTCCTGCATCGCGATTGTAATATTACGATAACTCTGCTTAGATGCTAAGTAAACTGGAAATGTCTGGTGGAGGCGGAGTGATGTGCAAATCCTGTGACAGAAAATACTTGAAAATCGATGAATAACTAACCACCAATTGGCAGAAGAGACACATCTGTACACAATCATTCACCAGCACCACTTGCACATTACAGGAACTCGGCTGAGAGTTATTGCTCATCCCTTGTACAGTCCTGACCTCATTCTAAGCCATTTCCACATGTTTGAGGCGTTCATGGGAGGCCAGGGTTTCAGACGTGAAACAGGCAGTCCGAACAAAAACTTTTTACCTTGATGGTATCCAAGCACTAGTGAAACTCTGGCATAAGTGCATTAGTGTAGCAGGGGATTATAAAATAAAATAAAGGGAGGTTTTACTCTTATAACAGTTTTCTATTATTTATTACTTTACACAAAGCAGCATTCAGACAAATTGTAACAGTCTTGAAAGGGAAATGAATTCTGGTGCAGTACGGCCCTCTCCAGTTTGTTTATTTATGGGATTTTATTTTATTATTATTTGTTTTGTTCTGTTCATTTGAGCCTCTCAAAATTTTAACTTGCAATTCTTGGATGTGTGACTAATAACTGACGTGTGACTATGTGTGGGGAAAAAAACATACAAATGATTTTTGAGAAAAACAAAATGAATAAAAGGTATCTGGCTGTAATTAAACAGTCACTGAAAAAAGCATAAACAGACCAACACAAATGACATTGGACTTAATGACAAGTGTTAGTACTTTGTTCCCTTTAAAATTACATCACGCAGGAACTTTATTTTCGTTCTGCACTGAAGAAAAAATCTGACCTCTGCTTTTTACATTATTGTGAGTGCACATCACTGAACGCTAATAGAATATTTTGGAAGATAAACAACTTGATGTTGTTAAAAGTGTTGCAAGGTTTGTTTGTTTGTTGTTGTTTTTTTTTTTTAAATTAAATAAATTGAAAAATTGATTTCAAAACCCACACTGCGCCTGAATTCTTCAGAAAATCCTCTGCTTTTTAATCGAAGGCAAGTCACGTTACTCCTCTAAATGGCTAAATGGGATAATGATTTGGGACGCGGGTATTAATGAGTACGCGCTAAATGAGGATGCACTTAGCAAAGAGCTCTAAGAAAGTTTCTCACTTCAACAAACTACCAGTGTCTCATACAAAAATTGTAGTAACACCACACACACACACACACACAATACCATAACACACACAATAATGCAACTAAAGCCTTTTTTTGTTTTGACGTGCCATTCAGGACTAATCAAGGCTGTGACAGTGTGTTAAATTAAGTGCTCTGTCAAAGCAGGAAAATCTGCAGAAAATGTGTATGTGTGTTTGTGTGAGGGAGAGATAGAGGGACTGTGAGAGGAAACTGGTGAGCAGGAGAGCAAATGAAAAACTTATAATTAGAGAGAAGGGAGAGATGGGCAGAAGAAAATTAGCCTGAAAGTCAAAAACAGACATTCGAGACCCAAACAACTTGTTCAGGACGTTGTATAATTGAATTTCCCTGACTGGATTGATTCTTCTTTATTTATTTTACTCTCTGTTTTCATGATTGGTGTAACAAGGTAATTTCCTTTAGGCTGTTGCTTTGTGTGTGTGTTTTTGCTATACATGTACTTACCTGAATGTGCATGGTGCATCAGAATGGAAACATCTCTGTGCAGCAGGTCTGCTTGTTGCTGTGGTTAGTGATCTCAGGCCAGCTGTTCTGGGTCATGTAATGTACTGTATTTGCTGCACTGCCCCATTATAGCTGCTGGTACTGCACAATGTAACAAAAGCTGTCTCTCTGTCCATCTGTTACACATACGTTACACACATTTACTCCTCTGGACGCCGCTTCCGCTTTTGTCCAGCGCAACATATACTGTAGTACAAGAGTTTAGGAGATGAACGATGCTCGAGGACCCAATATTCATTTATAAATCTGTCCATCTTTCCATTCAAGTGAATGTACATCCATTCATACATCCATCTGTCTGTCTATATGACCATCTATCAATTCATTAAATTTAGTTATTCATCCAGCCATCCAGCCATTTGGCTATCCATCCATCCATCCATCCATCAGTTCATCCATCCATCCATCAGTTCATCCATCCATATATCTATACATCCACCAGTTCATCTTCTTTCCATCCTCCCATCTATTCATCTATCCATCTGTTCATCCAACTACCCATCCATCCATCTATCCAGCCATCTGGCAAACCAGTGAATCAGCTGTCCACTTAACTTTGTTTAGCCGTTCATCCATTGTTCAGCCATCCATCCATCCAACATCAGCAACAGAGAAGCATTCACTTTTATCTGGAAATGTAACACATACTGTAGTTATTGCCAATCCAGTCCAAGGTAGCAGATTTGCCCAGGCCTCCTGTATCATCACAGCAGCATGAGCCAATCATGGGAAGATCGTGCTTTCCTCCACTGCCCTTTTGAATGGGGAGAAGATTGCCTTGAATAAAGCCCATGATAACCTTTACCTTGGGTGGATGATATTGTGATGGGGAGTCACAAATGGCACATAAGATGTAGATATCAAACATATTTACATGCACATACAAGATTTCATGTAATGCAATAAAGACCCCAAGTATTGTAACTATTTTTTTTTTTTTTACTGTACATCTGCATGTGTGTAAACCAAACTGGATACAGATGCACTAAATGCCACAGGCATATTTCGTTTTCTGTAAAACGGCCCTCAAATAAGTATTTAACAATAAATATTCATGTGTAAAAAATGTTGCAGGAATTGTGACTTTCAGATAAAATGTTTCAGAACAAAACTAGACTCAAAGATATCCTGAGGATCGACAGCTTTCAAGGTAGCTCAATAATTTGTGTAGATTATTTCTTTAAAGGAATAATATGGACAAATAAATAGTAATACTGAGAAACAACAACTCCTCTGATTATCATATTATTATATTATTATATCAAAATTGTGTGAAGAAACCGAATAAAAAACAATAAAGATGTTGAAAATTCTGCTTTTGTCTCTCTATCCTCATGCCAAAACAAGGCCACTAAAAATACAATGTTCAAACCTATGATCACTGTAACTGCCAGTGCGCCCTCTTGTGGTGTATGAGTTAATGGATATGTAAACTACAGAGAGGTGTTATGCAAAACAAACATTATCGGTTACTATATATCTAATTGCAAATATCAGTTTTTTTCACATGATTGCGTTAATATAAATATGATTTAATGTAAACTAATTTGTTAGTTCTGGAGTATAAATGTACATAATATTGTTAAACATTAAGGGTAAATTGTGTACATTTTATTTTGGGTGAGTTGCTCCCTTATAGCCATAACAGGAGCAATGGTATTCACTCAGTCTGATTCCTGGAAGATTTTGTTCCCCAGCATTGTTCCGGCTCATTTAATCTGTTCGGCAAGTCTCTCGCTAGCAGTAGCACATTAATTTAGTGGCCTCTCGGAGCGAGGGTGTGTGGCATGAGAGAAGAGGAGCTCTTCAGCTTCATTAACCCTTATGTTCTGTTCTAAGCCAAATGACCGTTGGAAATTTTTGAGGCTAAAAGTGAAACAAAGCTTAAACGACCTTGCTTATGTGAAACTTTATGATTCACATAAGCAAGCTTTCCTCCTATCTGGAACTGATTGTTCCTATAACGAAGAGGAAAAACTACTTCAGGATCATTTTGAAAGGTGTTAATCTGACAAACAAAATAGCACTAATAGTAGTTTAAATATGGTGGATGTTTTAAAAATTAGTCAAATTTCTGTATTGGCCAAAACACTGTATTAGTGCTGATTTAATTTTATTTTTTATGTTATACATATAATACAAATAATGTCTGTGCCAAAGAAGCTACCTTTGAAGAAAGACCAATTTTTCTGCCCTAAAAATTTCAAGTTGCTAACTTTAGCCGTTTTGGAGAGATGAGTTTATACTGTATGTGCCACGAAAATGGCCATTTTTTCGCATCATACTGTCTTACTTCAAAGAATAATAATTTAAAATGCAAATTATTCCTATATCTTTATGAGTATTGATACTAAAATTGGTGTAAGCTTCTAGAAGCATATGACCTGTAAAATTTGCTGCATAAATTAAAGCATTCTGTGCAAATTTAAGGATTTTTCCACCAAAAAATCTGTAGCATCCATAACCATGTCAAATTCATGTTGCAAAATGTTTAACAATTTTGCATTTTAGCGTAAAACGCTTTTTCAGGTTTATGTCTTTTCATGTGAAATCTAAATCAAAAAAGTTACAGACTTTACATAAAAGGCCATGAAACTGTATTTAGCAGATGTGTTTTTTTTTATCTGATAAAAATATAAATGTGCATGCATATTTACAAAAAAACAAAGCATGGCTTAGGAGATAAGAACCATTAAGTATTAAGAAAAGTAGTGTTATGTGATCCTATTTGAAAATTCACTTTTTCACCTAGGTGAGACACTTTTTAGCGCCAATACCATGTTTTGGCCTTAGAACATTTCTTGCCCCATCAGCATATTGTAATTTATTGCAAAATCAGTAGATTTAATGGCCAAATCCTTTGCACCAACCCTCCCCATTTGATCAGAGCCGATTCTACAGTCTGTTGGGGCTCTAGGCAGCAAGCATTCATCACCATTATCTTGTAAATAATCATGGTGAAAGCAGGCTGCTTCAGTGTTCTTCCACAGTACTAAATTGACTTTATTTATGTGCTTAATACTTTGTTACTTTGCAGGTAGCTACCCTATAGTACTTAATAACAAAGTGCTGTTTAATTATGGGTTCTGATTAACTGATTTAAAAGCTTTAAATAATTTCCTGGCGTGCAGAAGGGTTTATACTTTATTAATATGCTCATTCTAATAGGGCAGTGTTTCTATAGAAACAGCTTCTTTATAGAGATTTTTAATCTACACTCCTTCGTAATAGTATTTAAAAAATGCAACAAAAAAGACATCATATATATAAAATATCTAGAATAGAGTCAGAACTTCTCAAAGTGTGGCTATAAGGCAGGTGGATCACGAGAGGTCATTTATAACAAATAAACAATTTTTTTTTTTACATTTTCAATTTGTAATTTAAACAAATTTATTTATGTTTAAAATTCTCCACAAAGTATTTCTGATTATGTACATTTAAAATTTTATGCAGAAGATTTTCAGATTTCCAACTCGGCCACAGCCTTGTTAAATTTATAAATGACTGATGTAAAGTAGTTGACTTGGTGAAGATTTCTTTGAGATCTTTATTGAAAATTTATCGAAGGAGATTACAGTGTTAAAGATTTGTAAAGTTTGTAGAATGTCCAGAGTTTTTGTTTTAGTTAGAAATGAGTAGCTATATAGCTTCAAAAAAGCTACCTAATTATACATGAACTGAATAGCACAATCTGGTTTATTTATGGATTTCTGTTACATGCTTGGCTTCGTATGCACTTTGTTAATAGATTAGCCAAGCAAGCTAACAATATTCCCTATGTACTTTCACTAGACACATAAACTAATCTCTATCATTTTTGGAATGTTTATACAGTACGCAGGCCTGTGTGACAAGATGATTATTTTCCTACTATAATAAATATATAAAAGTAAGCTTTTCTTACTAAATTTCAGGATATTAACAAATTTTCAGGGTTTCCCAATTTTATTATTATTATTTTTGTCTCCCTAAACCCTACAATAAAAGTAAATGAGATTTCAGGCAAGCACTCTTTTCTTTAGCTTTATTATCAATGTTGCACAAAACATCTGAGGGGTCAAGAGGGGTTTTACTTTGCTGTAATCACGGGACAAGCTTTGTTGTCTGAGTTGTGCTCATACTGTATAGTGATTTACTTTCAGTACATGTCTGTCCATTTGAATAGATTTTAAGGCACGTAAAAAGATTAATATGTTTTAGTTTTGAAGAAAATATTAGATAGCTAACCCCTTGTTTATTAGTATTGTGAAATCCTTTTGCTTCCTGGGCACCATCATCACACAGAACCTTAAGTGCGAATTAATATGAGCTTGCTAACAATGATGGCACAGCAGAGAATGAGCTTCGTGTGACAACTTAAGAAGTTAAATCTGCCACAGTGAATTATGGTTCCTTTACTACACTGCCATCATTGAGTCCATCCTTACCTACTCCATCACCATCTGGTCCGCTGCCTCGACTGCCAGGCATAGGAGCAGACTGCAGGATGTCAATGCAGCATGTCACTAAAGAGAGCGAGAAAGATTGTGGCTGACCCATCACATCCCAGACCCCACCAATATGAGTGTATTAATGCCCCAGCTGAAATGACCTTCAGATAATGCATTTAGTTCACACCTAAATTTCCCTTTATGTCCCTCTTCTTCCAAATGTTCCATTTCAGCCACACCCTGTCAGAGAACAGCAGAGCTGAGCAACTAGCTGGAGGAGGGGCTGTTTGTACAGTATATGAGGTCACATTAGTGGGAAAATCTAACTGATCTGTTTAATCCATGGCCAGCAAAAAATGGAAAAAGGACAAAAAGCAGGGAATGTTTTTTATTCTCATGCTTTTTTTGTACACAAACACTAGAAAGAGATTTTAAGCTGGTAAAAATGACTAAAATGTGAATTTTGCATAAGTGAACATAGGTGACTTTAACCCGAAGGACTGATTCATGCATTGATTTACCAGTCTAGTGGAAATGTTCACAGTCTTGACAAAGATTTTTAAGTCAGAAGATACTGAACAGTGGCTTCTTTAGCTGCATTATCTACATCGGGAACGATTAAAGCCCCACATCAAATCACACAGAATAGTGAAGGAAATAGCATGTACATGCCTAATTTAAACGTAGTTTTATTTACTGCAACTCTTACTTACTTTTAAAAATAATTTTTGCAAAATAAATGCAAATTCTCGTGACCCCTCAGGTAGGATCGCAAGCTCTAGTTTGGGAATGTTTGCATTATTGCGTGACACGCCCAATGAGCAAGGCATTTTATTTGAGAGTTACTGAAGTGTTGCAATATTAAAAGTTTTAATTTAAATGAGTTTTAACTTGTGAAAATACACTGCCCGGCCATTAAAAAAAAGAAAAAAAAGTCACCACTTCAGAAATTTTAAATCGTTGGCCTGTGTTTAAAGGAGATTTAAAATTACTGGAATTGGGTTAAAAACTGTCCAATAAATTACTGAAACCTGTAAGGAGTGTGCTGAACCTTCAACTTTGTGGAAGAAACGTGTTCAGAAAAAAAATCATGAATGGAGATCACTTAAACGCTTTGTAAAGATGCAGGGTGAAAAACGGAGTAGAAATCAGC
>JAQMYG010000005.1:6988882-7000241 GCA_030014215.1 Clariallabes teugelsi
TCAATGGTGTCAAAAGCTGCACTGAGGTCGAGTAATACAAGCATAGTTACACAACCCTGATCAGAGGCCAATAGGAGTGCCCTTGAAACTGCCCTTGAAAGCCCCTTTGTAGAAATGCATTTTTCAAGCCAATCAGAATGCAGAAATTGGAAAATGTATAAGGCATTTCCCCAGCATGCAATAGTTTTTTATGTCCGTGTTGGGCGACTCCTGAGCTTACCACTTTTTACCCTCAGGAATAAAATCATAAATAAAAATATTAATTGTTAGAGCATGAATTTTAAAAAAATAGACCCCCTTTGACAAAGCAGACTCTGTTCAAACAAATAAATAATTACATTACAAAAAACCTGACCTTTCAAAAAGACTGCTCTTGTTCTTATCAAAACAAAATGAAAACATATTGCGCACAATATGCCTCAGCTGCAAGCACGCCCTCTTGTGGTATGCAAGTGAGTAGATTTGTGAGCGAAACAAATATTATTGGTTAATACACTTTAATTTAGTTTAATTCGTAATTGATTAATGATTATTTATAGAAACAGTCAGGTTTAGTATATAAGCGTGATGAGTTGAATCATACTGTGTGTAACAAAAAGCATAAACTTCTCATGAAGTGGGTTTTGCTTGATAACAAAGCAAGTAGAAATCACATGTTAGTTTTGTAACAGAATGATGATATACAGTACCTTGTATATACTGTAAGGTGCTGCAGATGCTTTATATGTCTGTTCTGTGAGACTGGGTTTCATACCGAGAGCAGGTGTGTGTAACTCCCGGATGCCCCATGGCCAGAGACGTGTGAGTCCATGTAGTGAGGTTATCATGAAGAATCAAAGAAGCACAAGTCTGTTCTGTTGGGTACTAAGAGAGAACATTGTGATTTTC
This sequence comes from Clariallabes teugelsi, assembly GCA_030014215.1. Lineage (NCBI taxonomy): Eukaryota > Metazoa > Chordata > Actinopteri > Siluriformes > Clariidae > Clariallabes > Clariallabes teugelsi. The sequence continues at coordinate 6,989,771 of JAQMYG010000005.1, forward strand.
AACAGCTATTCCGTTTCATATTATTCAAATAATGGTCACACATGATTCTGGCACCATAGTGTCACAGTAACAGGTCTGGGGCTGGTCAGGACCAGACGCTGGCTTTGACATTCTCAGATCCAGGAAGAAAAGGAATGATGGAAATGAGAATGAGAACAGATAAGTGCACCTTTTTCAGCTACTCAAGGATTTTAAGATTGGGCAGTAATAAAATGTGACAGATACTACAGTATATCGTGTACTGTATGTATGTCTGTGACTTTAAGTGGGGAAAAAAGAACAAATTCCATTCCATCGTTTAGTTTTGGGAAGAGATATGGAGAACGATGAATAGAGATATAAAGAAAAAAAGGTACGCAGGGGGCCATAAAAGTAAATAAAAATATAGATAGATAGAGAGTCAGGTAGAAAAGAAGGGTGTAAGAGATGTATTGAGATGTATTGAAAGGGAGTGAAGTTAAAGAGAAAGAGTAGAGAGAAGCTGGAGAGAATGAGAGAGGGAGATCAATAGAATGAGAGAGAGAGAGCGAGAGAGAGAGAGAGAGAGAGAGAACTAAAGCAGGTACTTGTATACATCCTACTGCATATGCCAAGGAGATAAAAGATTTGCCAAATCTAAATTGTGAGTGTTTAAAAAACACACACAGCGGTTCATTTAAAATTAATATGTAGTAGTTCACACAGATCTCTCTATTATGCTGTCGGTCGAAGTTCTTATAGCATTATGATTAACTTTATTTATTATATTCTCAGACTCAAACTGTAAGTAAATTTTCTTTTCAAAACCAGTGCTCTAAGCAGTGCTTTTTATAATTTTGCTATGTTAAAATCTGGGTAGATGTGAATATGAGTATGTTTCCTTACAGTCAGTCCAATCTTTGGGTATTCAGTACTTCACTTGACGGCTTTACAAGGTGGTGTGATTTTCAAAATGGCGACCACAACAAACTTTTATCAGGCAGTCAATGCTAACTGTAATTATAGTATAATTTGTTTTATAATAAGTCTTACTAAAAATTTACCAACACATCTGAAAGAAACATTCATCTTCTGGTCTTGTTTTCATGTTTACTTTGGGTTTACATTTACATTTAATGGTTATGTGCTACTATAGCTAGCTACGGTACCCTTACATTTTAGCTAGCTCTGCTTATGTCGATATTGCTAGATCACCTAGCAACATTTTTTTTTACTTAACACTTTGCTCTTTTATTACACTTTTCTTAATGCTTATTCACTGCTGTTTATTAAATCCCATCAATTTCAGCCTTTGAAATTAAACTTATTTTGTGGAATACAGTTTCAATGAAAGATTAGAGGGAAACAAGTCCTTGTTATGTAACTAAGGTCAATAAAGCAGTAAGCTCATAACCACAAATGAATAATTGTAGGTTTTTTTATTCATAACATTTTCTTTGCTATTCATTTGGCCAAAATACCAACCTTTAAACACTGAATTAAATTTCATAAGCACATAATCAGGCAAATGTCTAAAGATTTTTCAGAGACAGTCCAGACAGGAACTGACAATACAGTTTAGCATATTATTATTATAGCAGGCCATTAGCAAGCTGCTAGTCTTGGGCTATTTATCTCAGTAAGCTCAACAAGACTAGCAGCTTGCTAATGGCCTGCTAGAAATAATATGCTATGCATCAGCTAAGAAAAATCACTCTGGTTAAATCAGAGCCATCGACACGTAGATCCTTATCCATTATGAGCACTAGGGGGAAAACAAGCAAACAAACAAACAAACAAACAAACAAACAAAAAACTATCTAGTTTTTTAATTCTAGCATTTGCGACACAGCTTAAGTACTTACCTTATTTTCCACAAAGTGTTTTATAACAATTTGCTCAGTAACCGTCCATTGTGCTTTTAAACTGCCACCTGCTGAGACACATTCCCCCAAGTTGTTTAGCCAAGTAGCAAAAATCCATTTGGCAAAGATTTTAATGCCAGCTTGTGCGTCAAGTGTTCTGTACTTCCTTCCTTCCTTCTGGCAGACTTCCTAGCTCTCGTCTGTCACACTTGTTTGGTAACAGCTGGCACATGATTGCTTGTAGGACCTTGTTGGAACGCACCACTGGCACCTGCATTATGACTTGGCTTTAATTATCCACGCTGCTGAAACATGGCTACCTGTAGCTGAACCATCTGGACACATCTTGTGCCCCTTGGCATGACATGCTGTGCCAACTTCTTCCAACTTCCTTATGTTTCAAAGTGTGGCCATTTTCTCTTTTTTCCAGATAGACTGTGTGTGTGTCATCATATTGCCTTGAAAAGTTCACCTGATCTCCAAACCTGCTTAAAACTTTGAGGCAGTGGATTAGACCGGGATACATTTTGGGAAGTGAGACACACTCATGGATTTTACGGTCGATGCCAGACATTCGTAGGAATGTAATGGCAATGGTTTGTTATTTAATTGTTTCTAGCATTAACAATGTTAACATACTGTATCATATATACTGTACAATCTTGTCTCAAAATATTTTTATACATTTAAACTAAAAAAAAAAAAGCCAGTGTTCAGTACTTTATTTTCAAACAGCAGTTTAATTAGTGTCATCCAGAATGCAATTATATTTAAGTAAATAGAGCAAGAGTGAAAATGTTCATTAGATGGATGTCACCACAGATGAACATGGATCAGTTGTCATGTCAGCTTTATTTGCGAGAAGTCCCTTATCTGTCTTACGCCTGGAATTAATGAACGTATTAACCATAAGCAATGAAAGTAATTTAAGAATTAAGTGTTATTAAAGTGTAGTAACAGTAAACCTTGTTTTTTTTTTGGCTTTCCTGTAGTGTGAAATCAGCTCTATACAAAAACTGCACTATGCATAAGGATTATGTGACATGTTTTATGTCTTAGGATGTGTCTTAGAACATGTAATGATTTTGCCTATCTCAGATTCTCAGTCCACAGAGAGTTTAAGAGATGATGGCCACAGAAACCAAACACACCTGCATGTGCTTGTTGAACATCAGTTTCAGATGTATTCCATTTAATTCAATTAATTGAATTTTATTTATCTAGCATTTTTAACAATGGTCATTGCCGCAAAGCAGCTTTACAGAATGAAACAAATTAAATTATGCTATTCAAAAAGTGTGAAGAAAAATGTATAAATTAAAATTATCAGATGGTCCCTGATGAGCTAGACGGGGGTTGACGATGGCAAGAAAAAAAACTGAGATGACAATACCTTGAGAGGAACTAGACTCAACAGGGAACCCATCCTCATTTGGGTGATACTGTATCAGATAGCAGGTATTGATCTGTAGTCATACTGTGTGTTAGGAGGCTGGAAGTTCAGTATAACAGGAGAGGTGTTTAAGTTGATAGGAAGTCTGAACTATTGAGTGACTTAAGTCACAAGTCATCAGAGAACTGGATTTATTCCCGTTTGATGCTATAATAAACCCTTCAGTTTTCTCGAAAGGCTTTCCATTATATTTTGGATTGAAAATGTGGCCCTGATACCAGGATGTTAATGGCGGCTTCTGTGCATCCCCAGAGATACCCAAAAGCGTTGTGGTGCAGGACACTTGACAAACCATGTTGCAACAGTTTGAGGAAGAGTATGGCTGTATTCCATGGTCAGGTGTCCACAAACATTCTGGACATGTAGTGTACTTTCTGTAAATTTGTTTTTACCCACAACATCATCGATCAAGTTCAATGTGCACATCTGTATCTCTTTAGCCCTCAAATTATTCATATTTCTATCCAGATTTCTATCCAGATTTTGCTGAGGCATGGCCTATATAAATTAACAATGACCCTTACCATGCCATCCATGGAAACAATAGAAAATGCTGAACAAAACAGATTTGGATTCTGGGTCTGATAGTTCCTCAACTTCAGCTACATCACTCACCCAGCTGGAATTTGTTGGTTTACATGTTGACTTCATAACGACAGGATAACGTTGGACGAATGCCCCTAACACAATGTTGCAAACCAAACTTCAAAACAATATTAATACCAAACTGATGACCTGATCAGGACTTGAACTCTAGTCACTGCTGTGAGAGCGATGTACACACACCATATTACAGTAGAGTAATTTAATTGAATATTTCTGAAAGAAAATGAAACAGAGAGGTAGCATTACAATGCTAAGAGATGCATGCCATGAGATATGAGCATTGTGTGTTCAATTGGAATTCTAAACCTTGTTGGAAACTAAAGGGGCCATGGATGAATGGATGTTAATTGCCATAAATGCTGCAAATAGAGGTTACGAATTCGTAATTTTGAGGTTGTGTTTACTGCGTTGTGGTTGGATCGTTCATTTAACATTAACTCAACATCATCTAAGTCAATCTAGTGTTCAAAAACAATAATCTCAATGTAATAACCATCACCTGTTTGTCCTGTAAGGTTCATATTTGTACCCTCTGGTTTGGAAGTAAATTATCATGGCTTTTGAGACTTAATAATCCCATTCTATTTCATCCATGAAACACAATTATAGTTTCCATATATTCCAGATATATTCATTGATAGATAGATAGATAGATAGATAGATAGATAGATAGATAGATACTTTATTGATCCCGAAAGTAAATTCCAGTTGTGACTAATGTACTGGTATTTGGTTGCATCATTGATGTCTGCCTACTTTCATGAAATTTTTAACACCATGACAACAAGGTATAATTTTGTTTAAAAAAATTCATTTCATCTTGATTTTAGTTTGAAGCAATCATAGGCATAAGATATCTTGTGTGTTTACTGATGCTGTGTTATAGAAGAAATGAGAATCAGTTATATTCTGATGTGCAAATGAATGCAATTTAACACTGGTTTATCAGAAGGTGGAGGTGGGATGTGTAGAATTCTTTCAAATTTACATATTCATAGAAAATCTAGACTTCTTAGGACATGTAAGAAGAACTGATACTGCAAGAAAATAATTTGAAAACATTTTGGATCAAGTTTAATAGCATATTCCTGAGTAATATGTTTGGGTTCGATTAGATTTTTGTATAAAATAAACATCAGCTGTCGATAGAGATGTCTCATAACCAGTGTTGGGGGACGTTACTTTTTAAAGTAACTAATTACATTACAAAATTACTGTCTTTAAAAAATAATCAGTTATATTACAGCGTTACTTTCTGATAAAAGTAACTAGTTCGAGTACTTTTCCATTGCAGAAAATGAAAACTCCTCTGTGATTCCTCATGTATATTGTTTTAGTCAAGACCTTTATAATTATTCTACCATAATCACTCAGTGAAGTTTGGCCCATAATCCGTTAAATACTAATACCCCTATCTCACCTACGTGGTTTCGTGCGGTGGTCGTAAGTACGGTTCATCGTGATTCACTGCGAGTTTTGGTGCTGTGATTAGGTTTTCATCTTTCCGTGCGTCGGTCCTCGCATAGTCAAACCGCATAGTTGAGATAGGGGTATAACAGCAGGAATAACAGAGGGGGGCAGGTTATCGGGGGCGGGGCTTGTAGGACGACTTTCACACACACACCACACACACGCACACACACACAATAACGGATTGGGAATGACTGTTGTCTGGCTCACGGATTACATAAATTGTCTGAATAACGGATTACTAAATAACTGAGTACTTAAATGGCGGACCTAACCCGTTAGATTACTTGTTACATCAAAAAAGTCATCCAAGTACTCTAACGCGTTACACCCAACACTGCTCATAACTGAAGAATGTATAAATGGGTGAGAATGATGAGGTAGATCCGATTGGCAAGTGTTTTAACAATCTCTAAATGTAAATTAAACATACATTATCACTGAAAAAAAAAAAAAAGATGATTTTCATTTTGTGGAAGCACAAAACAAACAATCAGAAAGTGGAAGTTATTTTTATTCACTTTTATACCAATATGTACTTTTAATAATATGTATTATACAGCAGTTACAGTAGATCCAACACTCTGATTGGATGAGACGCATTCCACGAGTGGTGCTATAGATCATAATAGCACTGAGATGTTCTAAGAACTGTTAATTACATAAACTTTCAGTCATCAGCATGGATGAAAGTAGGTCTGTATGGCCTGCAATACTGAGAAGAGAGCAACGGCCTACAAAAACACACATTCACAACCAGTCACGGAAGCACATACACCAAGAAAACTCATCCTAAACAACACTTTTTATCATTAGTAATTGCGTCTCGTTCTGAATCACCTGTGGACCATCTGTGTTCTTTAATTTACAGCTACAAAGCTTCTAACACGAAACTGAATCACAATCCTTCTCTAATTCCTGATCAAGGGCACTACTTGGTGAGTGGAACAAGGAATTCTAACTTTGGGATTCGGGATTCAACCCTGGAACCTGGAAGTGAGCTGACATTCTAACGCAGAAAACGTGGAAATATAAAGAGACACTACTGTATGTAGAGAATCTAGAGAAATATGAGAAACAATCGACCCATACAAATGTTCACAATATTCTCATTTTTTAAGATGCCTTGTATGTATAGCAATGCTGTTCTGTCCATTTTTCATCTCTTTACATACTTTTTAACCAAAAAAACTACTTTTTTTCCACTGAGGCTAAAGAGAATGGATTGATGATAACCACCAGCTTAGCTCTAAGCAAACTGCATTCCCAAACTCTCACACACTCGACTCAGGCCACATGGAGCTCCTCAGTGTTCAAAGTCAGACAGACATGCTGATGTAGTGTCTGACTCTGACACATTGGCGTCTATAAAAATGGACAGAAGAACGTCATAGAGCTAAAAACAGCCACAGCTTCATCCTTGGTGCATAGGACGAGCTGTGGTTTGGGAAATAACACTTCTAAAAAGCAAAGCAGAATTTTTTTTTTTTGTAAAATATGCAACATTTACTCATTTTATCATATTTATGCAGTGTCCATATTTCTATTAACTGAGTAGAACAGAACCTTGCCATTATTTACTTGTTAGTTTAAATTTTTTTTAAACAAAAAAAATGTGGAAATTTCACCAATTAATTATTATTCATATTTTACTGTAAAAAGTAACCTTCACAGTCACAGAGCAACAGAGAAATTAGCTCTGCTTTTTCTGCTTTTCCTTATGTTATAGAATTTATTATAAACAGTTGTCTATCTCCAGCCTCTCCTCATTCTTTCTCTTCAAAAGGTCCACATTGTACTATTTCTTTACCAAGTTGACCCCAAAGCTCCCGCAAAATATGTCTGTTTAGCTGAAATATCCCACAGATAATATTGTTTTCTCCCATTTTTATACACTTACTGTATACTCTTTTAAAAAAAAATGGAAGGGGATCTTTCTACTGTATATGAGGTCACATTACAATGAAAATCAATCAATATCGAAATCAATCAATACAATAAATAATTGGGTTGTTTAAATGTTGGCCAATGCAAACATGGATTAAGGATAACAAAGAGAGAGTGTTACTTTTTATTCACACTTGAGACTGATCTGAATATCTATACATGTATAAACAGTGAATTTTGTATAATAAATGCTCTTTACGTCAGTACCCTTAAAGCTTTAAAACTGACTGTTACAAAGTGCTAACTCCTCCAATTAATAAGAAATTATCATATAGAAAACATCACCATATCAATGATTATGCACATATTAAATTTATTTAGTATATTTATGGTGTGTTTTTGGATTTGATTGGCACACACTCTCATTTCTAACTGACTTTCTTTGTCTCATAAGGATCTGAATCACCAGTCACCACCCGATATGTTATTATAACGATATCTAGGTGCAGATTGGATTAATATTGCGATTCTTTAAGTATCACGATTTTATAAATATTCTGACATTTCAATATTAAGTTCTTTGTGCATGTGTTTCGAAACTAATTCGCGTTCGTGGTGTTTTAAGACTGCGTGTGTAATGAGTGGGTTTGAGACTAATCCACTCTCAGAGTTTAGAGAATAAGAAGAATCGGCGACTTTTTAACGCACACAATTTTTTATAAAAATGCATTTCTGTTACACCACAGAAGCTCAGCCCAGAATCAGCACAGTCAGTTCCAGTCACTGGCTGATCGACTGGTGCATCTCTATTATAAATGTAATAAATCATTTAAAAATAGATTTTGGAGTCAGTGTGGTGATATATGAATCGGCATATGTCATGCCATGTGGTGCTATATGAATTGGCACACAAAAAGAATAGTGATTCATAACTGAATAAATTTTTCCCCTTCTCTAGTAACTGACTTGGCCTGGGAAGCAGTTTGTTTACAGTTTTAACGAATGAGATTGACTGAAGTGCAGAATTCAGCAGCTAAACTGCAGCTAAAGTGAGTTCAGTTATATCCCCACTTCAACTCTTCAATTGAAAATTCAGACACCAGACATGTCTTGACTGATGGATTATATTTGGGGTTAAGTGGGGTGGCGTTTTTCAAGTTCAAGGGAATGAAGTAGCTGGAGGCAGGCTTGAGATAACGCGCAGGTTATTTATTCTTCTCTCTTCTAAATAAGTTACTTTTTACTGACTTTTACTTTCTGTCACATTCCAGATGCGCAGACACTTGGGTTCTAGAGCCGGATGAAAATGTAAAAGTTTCTTCACTGTCACTCTAAAATAAATCATTGTAAACATTTGGCACACAGTCTCGCGCGCAGTCCCGAGCCCAGATAGGAGGAGATGTAAAGCTAGAAATTCAGACCCACATAGCAGTTTTATGAGTACATTTGAGATTCTAATATTTAACGATACATGACAAAATTTATATATGTAATGTGGGCTGGACAAAGTATTGAAGTCATGAAGTTATTTTAAAAAGTGATGGTCTATTTAATAGCAAAATTAAAAATCTAATTAACAAAGAATCAACTGGAAATAGCTAATTTATAGTTCTAAACATAACATATCTACAATGTCTTTTACCCACTATTTAGCCCTCCAATGACGTTATTGCTTTCTCCTACATTGTCCATTACAATTGCAAGCAAATTGACAATTATACAAATTAGGCGATGCTGTCATTTAGCGACTTTTAGGACATCCAATAGTTACTTTCTTTACTGAGGAGTTGGCAACACTGTTAGAGGTTGACCACAAGTGAGGTTTGTGTTAGGGGTAGTGGTGGGCAAAGTACACAATTCTTAATTCAAAGTTTTTCATTTCCTTCCTGTCAGCTCAGTTGAAAACAACAGCAGTGATACAGTACCTTCTTCTGAACAGCTTTCTTTATTACCTTTAAATGCAGATGCTGGAAAATTTCGTTCTTGTCAATCTCAGCATAGCTCGTGAAAGATAAGCACTTAGTAAACAGTCAAGGACTGAAGCACAAATCATTTCATACTCCTTATTTTAATGCACTACAATACATTGGTGGTGGATATACAGTACATTGATCTAGAGGGAGAGAGAAAGAGAGAGAGAGAAAATACATGGGGTGACTCATGAGAGGTATAAAGTGAGATGATGAAAGAATCAGGAGCTACAGAGCTAAACCTTTCTGTTACACCTGACAGATGTTTCACATCTGTCATATAATGTAAGGATATTATACAGAGATACTCTGTTTAAAAAGAGGATGAAAGATGAAAAGTAGCAGTGAACGTACAGAAAAAGAGGAGTAAAAGATGAAACGAGTTAGATGAAATGCTGAGCTTTTAAAATACTGACACTAGTGTCGAATTGATGCCATGAAGAAGGGAAAAGAGGAAAAGGGAACGAGTGCTGAAATGAAAAGGAAAAAATAGTAGAAACAAGTCTGTAAAGAAAAGGAAAAGTGTGAGCAATTGAAATGCAAAAGAGTGAACGAGGGAACGAGTGCTGACATGAAATGAGAAAGATTGAGGAAGTGAAAGAAGAGGAGAATGAATAACGAAGAAGTGGAAATGGAAAGAATGAGTGAAAGGAGAGGAACTGAATGAATGAAAGGAGTCAAAAGATTAAATGAGTCAGTGAGTGCTGGATGGAGAAAGTGAAGGAGTATATTAGCGCTGTAAACCATAAAGCAGAAGAATGAAGGAATAAATCACTGTGAGGCGTGAAAGAGGAAAGAAGAGAAATAGAACAAAAGATGAGAGGACTGATGGTGGACTGTGAGAAGAAAGTGTTTGATGGTTTTAATCAGTCTCTTCTCTTTACAGTCCTTTAAGCTTTCCTGTTATTCATCTTCTCATCTCTGATCTTCTTTTCTCTTCTCATTTCTTATCTTCTCTTACTTTCACTTTTCATCTTTTCTCATCTGATTTTTCATTTTCTATTGTCTCATCTTCTCATCTTTTCTCCTCCTGTTTCTCGTCTCGTCTACTCTCCTCCTCCCTTTTTATTTCTAATCTTTGCTTCTTGTCTCTTCCTCTTCTATTTTATGTGTGTATGTTTGTATGTGTGTGTGTGCTCATGCGTGTTTGCGTATCCCATTTTTGAGATTTGAATATAGTGTGTGGTTATTGGAGTGTGTTTGTGTGTGTGTGTGTGTGTGTGTGTGTGTGTGTGTGTGTGTGTGTGTGTGTGTGTGTGTGT
>JAQMYG010000005.1:7030878-7041904 GCA_030014215.1 Clariallabes teugelsi
ATCCCTCCCCCCTGAGAGAGCTCGGCCAATCAGCTCTCTCTGTGCCTCCGGCTGTGAGAGGAAAACAGCATCACCCATCACAGCATCGAACCGGCGATCTCCGGATGATAGGGCGAGCACTTTACCACTTCGCCACTCGGAGGCAGTATAAAGATAGTTTTTACTCTCATAACTGTGTTTTGTCAAGTCACACTTTTACTTCATATACAGTATACAAAATGCTCCAGGCATTTATGTTTTTTAAATATTATTTATGCATGCTAACATTTGCAGAGTACATTTATACAGTATGTACATGTATAGATTTATGGTAAAGCAAAGTACAAGGTTCTCCTTTGGGGGGGTGTATTCTAAAGACACAAATCATACTGAAATCTACAGACTTTAATGATTTTCGGATCTCCATAGGCTGTTGCAATAAACAAACTTCACAACATCAATGAGGACATTGTTGTCAAGGGTGTCTTGACAAGCCGGACTCGGTATTAGGTTGTTTATTAATACATATGAATACAGAAGATTACCAGGAAAAGTTTTTAAATGAGATGCTCACCTTATGTGTCAGTTCCCATGGCAGCTTTTTACCGAGTGACAGAAAGACAGAGGACTGCATAGACGAGAGCTTATCTCTGAATCCACTCAGCTCACTGTCATAATGGCCGTTTTGGCATTCCTGGAAAGCGTTCGTCATCCAGTATCAATCCATCATTCCTGTAATCCACTGTCACAGTGCTGTCCCTAATACACCAGGTATCAGTATACAGGATGTTGCTTTGTGTCAGAGTCCGTAAGGACGGCTTCAAATATTATTGTGTAACAGACACCTATGAGTTTCATCCGAGTTCTACAATTTGCTTAATCATCGAAGCATTAATATGACATTTCAATTTGTTATTCTTATTAAATCTTACTAAGGCTTGCAGCGAAGAACAAAAGCAAAAGGTAATTACCTGACAAAATTCTGAAAAGAACCAACTGTTCAATTGAGTTTTTTTTTCTTCCTTGAGACAAATGATTGTCACCTTCCCGAATAAAGCACAGCATGCAGTGACCCTATTAGACGTCGACTGAATGTTTAATTTGATGTTTTCCCCTCCTGTCGAAATGCCCGAGAGCAGGCTGCGAAACACAGACGAGACAGCTTTCTATGCAAAAACCCACACTGAAAAAATACAGCCATTAAATCATTCTCGTTCGTTCGTTGTTCCACTCACGGAAGTCCCTTTTATTAGAGATGAAACATACTTTAACACTAAGATGTGTGCAGTAGGTGTTTGGAGATAAGTATCAGTGTTTGGAGATAAGATGGTCATTCATCCAGCAACTCTCTGTAGACCTTGAGGTAATGAAATCATGTTCAAATCGCCTCTGTTTTTCAAATTGTTTATTAAGACAGTGCTGAGATATGTCGACATATAGACCATCTTTGGTTTCTGCCCAAGTTTAGGTCTGAGTCTTTCTTCTCTGAATCTATAAACTAAATGTTTCTCTGAATTTATAAACCAAATGTTTCTCTGAATCTGAAGCTTTTTTGACATAATCTCCTTGCTTTTCAATACACTTCGTCCATCTGTCAACAAGCTTTCGTATTCCCTCATTAAAAAATGTTTTACGCTGGGCCGTGAGCCACGAATGCACAGCTGTCTTCATTCTTCATCAGAAGTAAATATTCATCCTCGTAAGGCTGCTTTCAGGGGATCAAACAGGTGAAAGTCTGATGGAGCGACATCAGGACTATAGCAAGGATGCTTTAACAATTTTTTGCAGAGTGCCGATGTGTGGGCAGAAGTGTTCAGACATGGGCCGTCATGCAAGATCACAAGGCCCTTGGATAGCAGTCCTCTGCGTTTAATCTGAGGTTTAGGCTTCAGCTCTGCAATAAGCATCTCATTGAAACAAGCACAGCTGATTGTTAAACCATTTTCATCCGATTGACAATGTTTCCATTCCATACTTTGCCATTTACTCTCAGGTTCGTAGTGATAAATCCAGGTCTCGATTGTCTTAAATTAACCACCTTTCTTAGAGTATTGGTCCAAATTTTTTTAAATTGCTAAAATCCAAACACTTCTGTTTATGCTCTTACGTGAGTTGTTTTCGTTACCAGATAAATCCTCAACAAAAAAAAAAGATAATTTCATGCTTTCCTTCTTTTGTGCAAACCACAAGGGGGTGTTCATTTTTGATCACATCAAACAAACAAAACAGACAAACAAAAACAGTGCTTGACTGATAGTATTTAGTTAGTAACCTACTGTCATGCACACTCAATCTGCGACCGGCACTAGGACCCGGAAGTAATGCGGTCGCGAACCAGGAAGTACTGTATAAGAGGAGACAACATGACGCGGCACATCGCTCAGTCATTGAGTTCCCCCATGTCGTTTCACAAGCTACATCGGTATATCTGTGAGTACTCACTTTACTTGGTCAACTTCTTGATTGAGTGTGTGTCATTAGGACGCGGGTTAATTTGTGTTTTCCCTTGCTCTCTATCCGAGAGAGTCCTAACAATAACAAGCGTGGTTATCCTGCCTATTCATGTCACTTCCGCGTTTGGGTTTACCATCCACGCTACATAGGGCTAACTGCTAATCGCTACGTCTATCATTATCGCTAGCAAGGCTAGCCGGTCACCCGTCGCGGCGGCTGCAGTACCGCAGCCCCCCCCCCATCATCTGATATTTTTCTTTCCCTACCTGACAAATGGGATGGCACAAACGGGAGATGCAGTGTTTTTCTAACGGCCTTAGATCTGGTGTTTGAGTTCAATGCCACCAAATACTCCACCGATCGAGTGCGCATTGCTCTCTTAGTCTCGTTGCTAACCGGGCAGGCAGCTGAGTGGGCCACGGCAGTCCTTCGTGCTGACTCCGATGTCGCACATTCATATCATGAATTCACCCGACAACTTAAACTCACTTTCAAACATCCTGCGGGCGAGGTGGAGATTGACGCTAAATTGTATCACCTACGGCAGGGAGGGTTGTCCGTGAGTCGTTATACAGCAGATTTCCGTACTCTTGCGGTGCAGATGTCTTGGGGAGACTCTGCGCTCCGGACAGCCTACTACGAGGGACTGGCTTCACGGATTAAGGACAAGCTCGCCAGACGAGAACTTCCCGCTACTCTGGAGGGACTAATACAGCTCGCCCTCCGTATAGACCAGCGCCTATTATCTCGCCCAAAGCCAGCCCCGAGGACCCTGCCGCCACCACCCACATTTTCCTACACCGCACCTCGAACCCCGACCCCTTTCACCACCTCAGTCACTGGAAGTGTCGGATCTCCACCTCCTGCCATGGTTGACACCGGAGCCGGGGAACCCATGCAATTAGGGCGCGCCTCCCTAACCGTGACAGAACGTGAACACCGTTTTAGAGAGGGACTGTGTGCGTATTGTGGGTCAGCACAACACCATCGGGCAATTTGTCCTCTCCCGGGAAACGGGAAACGCCCAAACCCGGTGAGTAAGGAGAACAACTCACCGGGGACCCTCCAACTCTCCTCCACGATAACCAACACCTCCCCCTGTCTCACGGTTCAGGTATCCCTCCAATTTGGCCACAAGCTACTCAAAAGTACTGCGTTTATCGATTCCGGTGCCGCAGGTAACTTCATTGACACCACTTACGTCAAGAAATTGGGGGTAAAAATCGAGGCGTTATCCCAGCCAGTTAGAATTACATCTGTGGACGGTCGGCCTCTTTCTACAAGCCCCATCACCAACCAAACCCAACCTATCACTCTCATCATCAACCAACACCGTGAACAGCTCCAATTTCATCTTACTTCCATCTCGTCACCTCCCATCATACTTGGTTACCCCTGGCTATTCCAGCATGACCCACTCATATCCTGGACACAAAATCGGATACTACAATGGGGGCCGACCTGTAACAAACTATGCCTACGGGCTCAGGCTGGGATGTGTTCCAAGGAGTCCGAGGCCCCAGACGTCGACACCAACGCCATCCCACACGCATATCGGTACCTGGCTGAAGTCTTCTGTAGACGGTGATCTAACCACCTTTACTCCGCATCGCCCGTATGACCTCGCTGTAGATCTTCAGCCAGCTAGATCTTCGTGAAGAAAAAAGGCGGGGAACTTCGCCCTTGGGACTATCGGGGGCTCAACAACATCACAATCAAAAACCGACACCCGTTGCCGTTAACCAACTCCGCCTCCGATGCCACCATTTTCACTAAGTTGGACCTCAGGAGCGCCTACAACTTGGTGCGCATCAGGGAGGGCGATGAGTGGAAAACGGCATTCATCACACCCACTGGACACTATGAAAGCCTGGTAATCCCCTTTGGACTTTGCAACACACCAGCAGCATTCCAACAGTTCATAAATGATGTCCTGAGACATGCTAGGTCGGTGGGTGTTCGTCTATTTAGAAGACATCCTCATTTATTCACGAACAGTTGAAGAACACATCCAACATGTCAGGGCAGTCCTAAAGAGATTACTCGCCCACCAACTGTACTGTAAGTTGGAAAAATGTGCTTTTCACCAGCACTCCACCACGTTCCTGGGTTTTGTCATCTCGTCCCAGGGTGTGGCCATGGACCCGCAGAAGCTGGAAGTTGTGCGTCATTGGCCCCTACCCAAGACCCTAAAGCAACTTCAACGGTTCCTCGGGTTTGCGAATTTCTATCGGGGACTACAGTACAGTTGCGGCCCCTCTGACCACCCTGACTCGGCCATCACCTCATCCATTTGAACTCAGCCCCAATGCCATCTCCTCCTTCAGAGAACTCTGCCGCCGCTTCACCACTGCTCCCATCCTTCTCCACCCAGACGCCAACAAACCGTTCGTTGTGGAGGTGGACACTTCGGATGTGGGCGCCGGGACGGTCCTCTCCCAGCGAGGTCCAGACCAGAAGCTACACCCTTGTAGCTTCTTCTCCAAAAAATTTGACCCCACTTAGCAGCGATACGGGGTAGGGGACCGTGAACTGCTGGCCATAAAGTGGGCCTTGGAGGAATGGCGACACTGGCTCCAGGGCGCCAGCGAACCGTTCATTGTCTGGACCGATCATCAGAACCTGATTACAATCCGGAACCTAAAACAGCTCAACCCGAGACAGGCGCGGTGGGCCCTGTTCTTTGAACAATATGACTTTCATCTATCCTCCTGCCTGGGATCCAAAAACACCAAGGCCGACGCCCTCTCGAGACAACATGAGGAGGACGCCACCCGGGCGGACCCCGCGCCTGTCCTCCCACCATCCCGGATTCTGGCACCGCTCCAATGGGACTTGGAGACGAGGGTTCGCCAGGCACAAGCCATGGAAGCCGAACCGGCAGGTGTGCCACCTGGACGACTCTACGTGCCACAGACAATTAGATCAGAAGTTATCCAATGGGGACATTCCTCATCCATCGGAGGACATTCCGGCAACCGTCGCACCCTGTTGTTTATACGACGAGTCTTCTGGTGGCCTTCCATGGCAAAAGGCATCCGAGAGTTCGTCCCCAGTGTGCGCCAGGGCCAAGGATACCAATCAACCAACTCCGGGAGAACTTCAACCACTTCCTGTACCCCGCCGACCCTGGACACACATTGCCGTCGACTTCATCACGGGCCTGCCGGTTTCCAAAGGGAAGAACACCATCATGATTATAGTCGATCGGTTTTCCAAGGCTGTGCACTTGGTAGCCCTCACCGGACTCCCATCAGCAAAGAACAAAGCTGAGCTGATATTGGAATACGTAGTCTGACTGCATGGGTTCCCAAGGGACATCGTCTCGGACAGGGGGACCCAGTTCACCCCCCGGTTCTGGAAGGCCTTCTGCCGTCTGATCAATTCCACCTGCAACCCTGTCACCTACCGGCTCCATCTGCCTGCGGCGCTCCGCATTCACCCAGTATTTCACACGTCCCAACTCAAACCCTTCATCACCTCTCCCATGATTCCACCCACCCCCCTGCTCCTCCTCCCCGGATCATCGACGGTGGTCCCGCCTACACCGTACGTCGGATCCTCGACTCGCGCCCTCGGGGAAGAGGCACCCAGTACCTGGTCGATTGGGAAGGCTACGACCCCGAGGAACGGTCTTGGATTCCGGCCCGGCTCATTCTCAACCACGAACTGATACAAGACTACCGTCATCGGTATCCTCCACCCCAGTACCGTCAGGAGACGGTCCTGGACAGGGGGGTACTGTCATGCACACTCAATCCGCGACTGGCACTAGGACCCGGAAGTAATGCGGTCGCGAACCAGGAAGTATAAGAGGAGACAACATGACGCGACACATCGCTCAGTCATTGAGTAGTTTCACAAGCTACATCGGCATATCTGTGAGTACTCAATTTACTTGGTCAACTTCTCGATTGAGTGTGTGTCATTAGGACGCGGGTTAATTTGTGTTTTCCCTTGCTCTTTATCCGAGAGAGTCCTAACAATAATAAGCATGGTTATCCTGCCTATTCGTGTCACTTCCGTGTTTGGGTTTACCATCCACGCTACATAGGGCTAACTGCTAATCGCTACGTCTTCTGTTCAGCTCCAGTTAGTTCCTGACACCTACAGTAGTAACCCAGTGTAAGGATCTATCCAATGATGGAAACTATAAAACCGTCTGCCGTTGTAAGTTGTCTTCTAATGCCTAAATGTAAATATAAATGTAAGTGTGTTAAATATGGTGTCCAATCTAAACCTAAAAATGTTCATCCTGCTAATGATGAGAATGTTCTTCTTGAATTGCTAAATTCAAGAAGATCTAAAGATTGCTAAATGTGGTATAGTTATAGTTACAGCTGTACGTTTGGACAGACTTTAGGTCTTTAGTCGCTCTCTCAGTGCTTTGAAAAAGCCACTCTTGTTTTTTCAGTCAGTTATTGGCACTTCTTTTTGACTTCATGCCACTTGGATGCCACTTAGGTGTGAATGAATGCCAACACTCTAAACCTTGCCAATTTACAGTTAAAGATCATTATTATGATTTCTGGGTCATTTATGAACATGTTATTCCAAGGACAGCCAAGGTTTGGGACAGGGTTTAGGATTTGTAGAGTAATGGAATTGGCAAAAACCTGTGGATGATTAAGTGGAAAAAAGCAAACAAACTTATTTCCCCTCAATGTATTTATATATAATATATTCAAAGGGAAAAATTATCTCTGTTTGTTTACTGTTTTATTGAACTAAATCATCAATCCCTCTACACTGTATACTGTACTGCACGTCCTTCAAATTTACACACATACTGTCTTTCAACTTCAAAGCTTCAACTTCAACTTCAAAACTTCAAGATACGTGAACAATACATTAAAAAATCTATTTACAGTATTTATATAAAAAGAAGATTTTGTCTGTACATTGGTCAGTCTCTGATCTGTATGTCTGAACTTTCTGTCTGTATGTCTGACTGTTGAACAGAATTTAATTAGACTTTTGCAGTGCTTAGATATCTGCCTGAAGTTTAACCTGCACCATAAGTGAAATAGAAATGTTAAGTAAAAGCGATGTTATGAACAGTTATGTGCCTGTTTTAGTAATCTACTTTTAAAAAGTTACTAATAAGCTACTTGCTCAATGTAAACAGACACCTGCACCAGTAGACATTGATTAGAAAATCTAAACTGTATATTTTTACTGGAATTAGTTCATATTTTTACCACCGAAATAACAGTGCTGAAGCAGTATAAGTGAATTTTAGCGACGGGTACTTATACAGTATTAGTTTCTAAATATAAAATCACTGGTTCTTCTGGACAATATGAATAAACATCACTTGAATGGAAATACTACAAAGCCCTGGGAAAGACCCTAAACTTTCCTGACAGGAACATCGAAGGAACAATGAATGGAATACCGCACAGGGACATATTAGAGGAGAATTGAAACTCTTATAAACTCATGTCCTCTTAAGAGAAGATGGATGTTTTGGCAAACAACACCCTCAAATATTACACCAAAAGAATTGAAGAAGGGCTTGACTTGTCTCTCATTGGATATTTATTAATTTATCGAGGATTTTGAAATTGCAAGTCTGCCAAAGGAAATCTCATAACCTTAGGGAAGGATGATTTGCCAAGAAAAATGATGCACAATGCTGCAAAAAATAATTACTTACTCTTGAAGATGACAGGAAAATGTAGTAATTTTGGTGATTTGTGATGTCTGAATAATTTACCCATAACAATTTGTTTTACAATTTGTTCATGCTTATGAATGCATCTTTACAAATACGGATGCATTATAGTGAACACTGAATATATACGTAAGTACAGTACAATAAAAAAAAAAAAAAGTATGACGTTTATTATATGGGCTGGAAGTAGATTAAATAAGAAAAGCAACGGTTTCTATAAACCAATTTGTGAATTATACAGAAGTACAGGTTGGAGTGATTTTATAATTTTCTTCCTACGAGTATGAAGGAATCCACTGTTATGATTATCTCTAGTGGAATATATTTTATTCTGTTAAGAAGCAAAGTGTTCCCATTGTTAAAGGTATTGAGTGGTCTTTAACCATCTGGGCCTGAGAGTCCAGAAATGCATAATTTCCCATGCTCATTATGTGCAAAGATGGTCTTCCTCTATCCCTTGTCAGTCACACTGATTCTAGGCAATTGCAGCCGTCTGTTAGCTCGAGCACGCACATAAAGGCAGTCGCTGCACTTTTCCAAGAGCGATGTTTGGGGGAAAAAAGATGTGCCAGCTGGTTTCTGAGGCAGCGCTGTCGGCTTTTCGACCTCCCAGATTCTTAGCTGTGTAATAATAGTGGAAATCTAACTGTCAGGTAGAAATTTTGAAGGGGTAAATTGGATTCCAATTGGGTAAAGATAAATAAAGGAAGAAAGTACATGGAGAAAAGTACATGATATAGATGTGGTTGTCACATCCATATCAGGTTCTTCTCTAAAATGTTTCCACTGTTCCAGCATGACAGTGATCCTCTACACAATGTGAGCTCCATGACGATATGGTGTGTTAAGGTTAGGGTTGCAGTGGAAGAACTTAAGAGCCCTGACTTCTTTAAACCCACGGAACACCTTTGGGATGAACTGCAACTGGAGCCTCCTCGATATGTGAACGTCAGCAAATGCTTTTGTAGAATGTTTAAATGAACATAGCGACATGCCCTCAAAAAAGAGTGGAGCTTATTCTTACAACGGAGACCAAATCTGGAATTGGATATATCGGACATATACGTGTGATGGTTTGGTGTTCACATACTTTTAGTTAGAGTTGGAGCCATAACAATGAACTCATCTTCCTAATTCATTGAAGGAAATAAATCCAGCCCATTTACTTCAACATCAAAAAAGCTAAGTCAAGGCTGGATTTATTACCTGGCTTCCTTGCTCTGCCATCTTTAAGACTGAGCCTGGGTGTTTTTGTAGAGCTCATAATGTCTAGGGATTTTCAGGACAATAGAGATGTAAACTCAATGACACTGGAGTAATAGTGTCTCATATCGGGCATATTTAGGTTTGTTACAGTCAGCTATGAAAGTGAGTCAACTTCAAGGATGACGAGATGGCACCTTTCCTCCCGCTGAGTGGACTGTAAGTACCGTAAATAATAAGACAGTTTCGTGAGCGAGCTAATTGTTCTTCATAGTTCAGAACAAGTTCAAGTTTTATAGAGAACAAATATCCCACTGTGAATGTGTACTCAAGTTAAAAACCTAAACAACTGTTCATAATAAGCATTTCTTATCATGTTGAGAAACTAAGACAGAAGTCGTCTTAGGAGGCATTGCAAAAATGCAGTTTTTAATGAGCGAGCAAATTCCTTTTTTTATGTTGTAAGCATGTCATGGTCATAACCATAGTGCACTTCACTAACTAACTATTAAATAAATAACTAAATAACTATATGCTATTACATTATTAGGTACCATATTTTCGACTGGGCGTTAAGATTGCTGAACAGACAAAACATGAGGTTGGGCAGTGGACTGAAGCTTCATCTTGCCTGGTGGATAAATTTATGAGTTGTCAGATTCTGCTTCAGGACATCTGGGAACTAATGTTTTTAATGCAGTTTAATCTCTATTTGTCTGTTGTGCTGAGTTCGGATTTATATTGCTCATCTTCCTGAATATCTTCCAGAGATCTTTCCTAATGTGTTTATATATACTATATGTATACAGTGCACTTATCAACCATAACATTTAAAACATTATTATCACCTAGGATTTTTTTCCCCCTTGTGCCATCTGTACAGCTCTGGTACCTCTACACAGGCACAGCGGATGACTCTACACAGGCACAGCGGATCCTTTGAGTGGCGAGGGTTATGGGGTGGGACATTCATGGATGAAACTTGTTTGTCCAGAACATTCCATGAATGCTCGATCAGATTGACATCTGTATATATGTATTGTGATTACAGTGAAACCTCGGATTGCGAGTAACGCGGTTTGCGAGTGTTCCGCAAGACGAGCAAATATTTTAAAGAAATTTTGACATGGAAAACGAACAAGTCTTGGTTTACGAGTACCGAGTATCATATATCACGCATGCGCTTCTTTTTTTGATGCCAAGTGTGACGTGATCACAAACCTGAGCCAACGGTTTTTCTCTCTCTTGCGCTGAGGAATTGTGGGTAATCATCTCCTCTGCTGGGTCTTAGTGCGCTTCTCTTATTGGTATAATCAACATACGTGCACGCGTGTACTGTTTACTATACCACTGTGACCATGTGTGTGTGTAAAACATATTTTATTTTGTGTCTGTATGTGTGTGTGTACAGACACAAAAAAATTTTTATCAAAATTTTTTTAATATAACATAAGTCTGTGAGATGTCAGAAACATGTCTCACAGATTTTCTTTTCAAAACTGTCATTTATTTATTAGTTATAACATGTCCCTTGTAATGGACACTGGATCTTGCTTTGTCGAAAGAAGTACATTGAATTTTAGTTCTATTTAGTAATATATGTTGTTGGTCTTTCGGCTGCTCCCATCAAGGGGTTGCCACAGCGGAACATCCAGTCCGCACAACAACTTGGCACAGGTTTTACGCCGGATGCCCTTCCTGACGCAACCCTCC
>JAQMYG010000005.1:7048384-7063866 GCA_030014215.1 Clariallabes teugelsi
ATTTACACATTAAGTTTACTGAAAGTAAAAACAGTTGAAAGTCAGAGGATGTTTCTTTTTTTGCTGAGTATACATTTACAGTAAATCATCAGTATAGTAGCATCATTAATAACAATAATTTTAACAAAGCAGGTCTAGAACTAAGCCTCTCTGAACAGATCTGTCAGAAACAGCAGCTTCAAATAATTAAATGCAGAAAATGTTAGCATCTTAGCAACTATCAATAATTTATTATCATCATTTTTCAACAAACCCAATAAAAGATTATAATTTTTTTTCCTAATCAAATGTTACTAAAATTGCAGACTGTTGTAGTCGTTCTGTTGGCAGAGAATTTTGCTATGTTTTAGAAATTTATTTCTTGAATGAAGCAATATTATCTGCCAATTAAAGAATTAAAAAATATTTCACTTGCTAAGGTGAAGAATAAGATCATTGGATTTTTAAAAAAAATGTTTTTTTCTGATTAGTGCTGCATGTGTAAAAAAAGAGGACAGGTTTTAATCAATACTTAAGATATGAGCAGAACATGAGCAGAAGAAGAGATCCGAGTGCTTCTTGTTAGTCATCTCCTATTACTGCATGGTGGCGCTACCGTGTCATGCCACGTGAAACAAGTGTTAAGCGAAATGATATGCAACCATGTTACTGGAAGCATGGAATAGTGTGAAGTGATGAAATTTCTAAAAAAGCAATTGATATTTACAGAAGACGTCAAGCACAGTACAGTGATGAGACTCACCATCAGTACAACATTTGAATGGTGCAAACGTTCTAAAGAAAGCCATACGTCTGTGAATGACGATCCGGGCCAAGGTGACTCGGAGCCCACTGCAGTTATTCCCATGATTCTTGAGCACCTGATCCTTGAAAATCGATGGATAATTTGTTTGTTGGCAACAGAGGGAGAAGACGCATACTGTACGTCTATGATAACTGTATACACAAACATTTTTCAAGTTCTTTAGTTGGCTGATGCTTTCCTCCAAAAACATGTATAGTTTCCTAGCTCTGGGCTGCTGGGATTCATAATCACTACCTTCTGATATCCAATCAGATCATCTCCTGTCCGTGTTTATTTATCTTTAATAGGATCAGGTAAAATTGCACTTGCATTTGTTTAGTAGAAGTAATGTACACCGTATGTGTAGAATTTCATCCACAATAATTGCAGTAACAAACAAAATGTAAATGTGAGTAAATATTCATTCACAAAGATTGAAAGGCGTTAAAATAAAAACAAAAACATGCATTTAAACTCTTCACAAGGAAAGTGGATTCACCTCCTAACTTTGTATTCGACTGTAAAATAAATTTGTGTGTGCGCACGCATGTATGCACGTGTATGAATGCAGTGACGAAAACATCAGATTTGATTCTTTACTATGGGAAGTAGATCGACCTCAAACCCCAACAACCTCGCGAATCATCTTCATCTTATAAAACCGCACATAATTTTTTATAATTATCCTTGAAATATCCAGGATTTCCCAGGCTGTTACCTCAAAAATTTCTGAGATCACGCAAGCAGCTAAACGTCTTTCAGACATTCTGTAAAATGTTTCTTTTAAATATGTCGATACCAGCATAGAGATTTTTTAAAATAACTTATGAGTAATAATTAAATCAAAGGAATGAATGATAAATAGTTAATTATGCAGCGTGGTTGGCTAAAATGGAAGAAAAATCCATCACAATCTGTCAGAACGTCTGTGAGCGATGCCACTCTCTTTCTCTCTTCCATCATTGTGTTTAAGCCTAGCATATGAACCTGACTCATGGGAGAAAACACACCATGTCATGCTGTTAGAGACAAATAATCATCAACATGGTATTGTTACTGAGCAGAGTCACTGTAACCGCTCTAAAGATGATTATTTTCCTAAATCAGCATGCACTGTAGTGTTTTATTCCTCTTATACTGTGTCAATGTGCTATTTTTTTAACATGTATACGTCCTCGACACTGCTCTGTCCTATAGCAGTGACTGTTGCAAAGGACTGACACCGGAGACTCCTTCCTTACATCACCATATGAACAATTCCACATTTGTCACATTGAATAAAATAACTGCCTGTTTTTTATACAGGGTGAACTCCTGTCACTCCACCTCACTCGTCTGGTGAACTAAGATTTTCTGATCAATCAGAAGCGGGTGTGCTGTGTCTAAAAGAATGCCAGATGCTTAATAACACACCCCGGTTTCTAGCATGCTCATGTGTAGTCATGGCGATGTTTATTTATAGTGATGC
Organism: Clariallabes teugelsi; assembly: GCA_030014215.1. Lineage (NCBI taxonomy): Eukaryota > Metazoa > Chordata > Actinopteri > Siluriformes > Clariidae > Clariallabes > Clariallabes teugelsi. The sequence goes on from JAQMYG010000005.1 coordinate 7,050,637, forward strand.
ACAGTTCAGTGGTAAACCCTGATTAGAATAATATTTCATAAATATTCATATAGTGTGTGTATATGCGTGTGTGTGTGTGTGTGTGTGTGTGTGTTTGATGTTGGAATAAGAAGGAATCAGGCGTTGCTCGGCTGCTGCCGGCGGAGCGGAGATTGTCTGCTGTGGGTGTGTGACCCGTGAAATGAGTATTATTGGGAGATGTATGTGCACTAGCTGAGACGATTTTTTTTTTTCTTTCCCTTCTCCCTCCTCCAAGTCTGAGCTCTGGTCTTCCCTGCTGAATATTTAACCTCGTTCCCTTGTTCTCGTAGTGGGACTATGAAGCTTTAACCCTACACATGGCCTGATATCTAAAATCTAAGATTCAGAAATAGAGATGTTTTCAACTCATTGTTCTTCTAGGACAGATTTATGTCTTCAGCTCATCTTCCTTATGATTAGGCTCAGCCTGAGATGCTCCGCTCACCAGATACAGAAATAGTGATGTGCAGTACTGATTAAGAGTTTAAGAGTTTTAAGACATAATGGTCAGCTGTTGTGGAACAGTTCTTGGAAGAACAATATTGCCAAGTGAATTTTTAAAACCCATCAAGCACCATGATGAAACTGGTTCTCATGAAGACCTTCCCAGGAAAGCAGATCTCAATATCATCTGTTCAAAGGAGATTATTGAATGTTTTGGATGTCTTTATCATCCAAGATAAAGCAGGCTGGAGGACCCATATATAATAATAATAAATAAATAACATTACAGGAGAATATATGCATAGCTGTAAAGAAAAAATATTGTACAAGACAGACCAGTTTTCAGATGGAAACGAAAAAACATAATGTACGCTCCGGGGATTTGCATAAAAACAGAAAGGAGAGACAGAGGTGTGACAAAGTTGCCAGAAGAACTCAAATTCTCCAGCAAGCTCAGTAAAACCTAACAACTATTTTACTTATAGTACTGTGCAAAAGTCTTGTGCACATACAAAAATATGCAAAAGATGCTTTTAAAAACATTTCTGCTTAAAACTAACTTCTACAGTATAAAGAGCAAGAAAATAAACAGTCAATATTTGGAGTAAAAACTCATTGCTTAAAATCAGGAGTTTAAACACAGATTTGTGCAGTTTTATAAGAATTTTTTTATTTACAATCTTTCTATTTTTATGCAAATCCCAGGAGCGTACATTAGGTTTTATGTTTCCATCTAAAAACTGGTCTGTCTTGTGCTATATATGTTTTTCTTTACAGCCATGCATATATTCTCCTGTATGTTATTTATTTAATAATTTTTAAGTTATATATGGAAATACTGAATGATTTTGTACATAATTATGCAGACATGATAAATGTACTGTATATAACAAAATTGGTACATCATATAATATGGTGCCTAAGACTTTTGCACAGTACTATATATATATTTTTTTTTACATCTTTCTTAAAGGGTTTTTTTGTTTGTTTTTGTTTTGCCATTTTGCCAAATTACATGATAAATTGCAATATAGTTAGCTGTTTTCTTTTAAATATTAAATTAAAGTTTTATTATAATTATTTTTGCATTCATGTTTGGTACGGTTTTCTGCAGGCAATTTTTGAATACGGACAGTATAGGGTTTCCCCATAAAGCTGTTCTTAAAAAAAAAAAAAAGGGAATAGAACTCTAGCAGAATATTGGGAAAACATTACCTGGTCTGATGAGTCTTGATTTCTCTTGCGAAAGAATGTGTCAGAATTTGCCTTAAACAATATGAAAGCACAGATCCATCCTGTTCAGGCTTAATGACCACAGGATAATGCTCCATGTTACGAAGCTAAATCATCTCAAACTGGTTTCTTGAACTGGTTTTCTCAAACGGCCTCCAGTCACCAGATCTCAATCCAATAGAGCACCTTTGGGACGTGGTGGAAAAGGAGATTCGCGTCATGGATGTGCAGCCGAAAAATCTGCAGCAACTGCTATCATGATGTGATCATGTCAATACGAACCAACATCTATGAGGAATGTTTCTAGCACCTTGATGCCACAAAGAATTATGACAGTTCTGAAGGGGGAAAAGGTTCAACCCAATACTAGCAAGAGACAGAGACAGAGAGACTGAGACAGGTATATACAGTAGAAATGGATACTGGGAAATAGATATAATGAGGGCTGCTGGGATTTGCTGGAAAAAAAAATCTTATTTCAAAAAGTCTTCAGAAAAACTGTAGAAGAATCCAAACATGCTCATGAAACTTAGATGTTTTTGCAACTTATTTTTTAATCTATTGCTTAAAAAGTTGTAAGTTTTTTTTATTGAAGGCTGTAGAATAATAAATATACTTATAACCGGATAACCTGATAAATACAATCAGTGTGTTGTTTGTTAATAAACGAGAAACTGTAGTTGTTGTCAAACCATGTGGTCTAAGAGGAATGACACACGTTCACGTATACCAGCTGCATCTGCTAACGGATATTTCCATCACCACACCGCCATATTTTTCCTTTCATCTTTCTCCTGACTAATTTGTACACACATCAGTGTGCTAAACGCGCGCTCCTGCAAGGTGTATAAATCCGTACGCAACACGCTGGCGCATTAGCATGCTAACGGCACTCCGCTCGGCCGGTCTTGGCCGGGCCGGATGTTTGGATTGGCAGCTTATCCATCCTGACTGTCAGCGTTAATCTCGGAGAAGCTCGCTTAGTCCGTGTGTTCATAAAAAAAACTCTTTGCGTGCGTATGTGTGTGTATGACCTTGGAGTTATGGGTTGGGACATTTTTGAGTAAAAGTCATTACTGTGCCACGATATTAAGCTCACCTGTCACTGACAGGCCCATGAATTACGCAGCGTGGCAAGAAACCTGCAAGTATAGTCGCTCTGATACACACACACATAGCACACATACAAACACATGCACACATGCACACATACACACGCATACACGCACACAGTGTCGAGGACGTGGGAGTGATTAGCCAGAGCAGATGGATGCCTAAATGTGTGTCAATTCCAAAGTCTGTTTGCTAATTTGTTAAGTGTGTGCGTGTGTGTATATGTGTGTGTGTTAGTGTAACAAGCTTTCGTTTACGTGTGTTCCTTTCACATGTGTTTTCCCTAGTTACTAGTCCATGACAACAAAAACCGAGTGCCAAGGAAGTTGGCCATGTTTGGGCCCTAACACAGGCATGATGTCACTTCCTGCCTGGGTTGGCATTAGGATTCGATGGAGACTGCATGAGGTGAACAGAGAGATGCAGTGAGTAGGAGTGTATTTCTGTTGGAGGAGGAGAGGCAGAGTCTGAAACCAAAAATGGAGAAAGGAAGAAAGATGGATAGATTTTATTTTATTTATTTATTTTTTTTTTTTTACAGTACTTTTATTTATTTATTTGTTTGTTTTTGGCTGCAGAGCAAGTCCTGCGCTAATATTTTTTTGGCCGAGAGGTGCAACGCTTTAAAGCTAAACCCTTTAGTCTTACAACAGCTGCAGCTGTGATACTCTGGAGCTGGTCTATAAATAAAGCCTGGCAAGTTTGTGTGTAATTTACTGTACAAGCCATTCATTTATTAAATAGCGTATGACTAGGTAGGATAAGATTTCCAGATACAACTGTGATGTCTTTAATGCGATCTGATCGCTTGCCATTGCCTAAACCTCAGCACTTAAGAATCCTGGACTCTGATTGGTCGGAAGATATTAGTGATTAGTTTACAAGAACAGCAGCTCTAACAGTAGTGCAGCTACAAATCAAAGCTTTTATATATTACTAAGCTCATTCTTTAATCATAATACGTTAGAGTTTCTATAGTAACACCTTATTCTGACAGAAAAAAATAATAAAAAATCTATACACAGTATGATAATCAGTGAAATGTTTTAACAACCGCCCTTGACCCAAAAATAAGAACATAATAATAAAAAGAAAAATAGAGTATGAAAAGAAAATATTAAAATAAGGGATATAAAATATGAAATAAGAATATAATAATGAAAAAAAATTACAGTATAGAGAATATTTCAAAACATTTGGGTGTAAAATTAACATTATGTACAAGTACAAGTAATAAAAAGAAAAGAATAGAATTGGAGATGGAATTAAGGTGAAATGTCCACCTTTATAGCAGATGAGCATGAGCATAGCAGCATAACAGTGTGCAAAGAAGTAGTCTAAAGTGTCAGAGCTTTCTACAGTGTCAGAGGTTTTTACCACAGGTATTCTGACATCTCTAACATGATAAAAAAAAAAATATTTTTGTTGTTAACGTCAAAAAGAAGAAGAAAAGAGAGACTGTTGATAGAACAAGTGTTGATATGTAGGTGATTTACATTTCATCATATTGTACAAGTAGTGATATACTGTAGAGCATTTAACCATATCTATCACTCCATGTCAGAGGTGTTTAATTGTTAATTACACTGGGTTTACTGTAAATAAGGAAGAGCAGCTACCTGCCAAAACCCACATTCAAAACAAGTTACTGGATAAAACAAAAACATATGTAATAATGTTGTCATCTTAAACTACACTCTGTCTCCTTAGTAATTGCTCTTATGTTTTTTTCTGAATTGCCTCTGAACCGTCTGTGGTGTTTTGTTCACAGCTGACGCAAGCTAGAAAGCTAACTAGCTTTTAGCGCAAGGCTCAATCCCAAATCCTTCTTTAACTCCTAATCAAGGGCACTAATTTGTGTGTGGAACAAGATATTCTACACCCTACAAAGTGCACTAGCTTTCCATTTAATGCTATTTGGGATTCAACCACAGAAGTTAACAGCGCTGATATTCTAAAGCAAAATAAGTGGAAATATTAAGTAAATAAGGTAAATTTTTCACGCTATTGCACTCAACATCATGCTGCTGTACTAAATGTCAGCATGGCTGCGATATCTTCAGGACTCATGCCTACAACCACATTGCATCCATGCTGATATTCAGTACAACAGCACAACTTCGAGTGTGATATTGCTTAATTATGAATAAACATTCAAGACCTGCTTTGGTAGAAAAATACTCCAATTCAGCTTAGAAAGTCCTCTCCATCACACTACAGTTCACTGTCACTGATTACTTTCTTAGAGCATCACAGCCCATGCTGCTATAGCACTTGATCATTATTAGGTCACATCACTACCAATAATTTAGGCTCTAACCGTGTTATTACCTCAATAACTTGCTTACAAACCTTTGCTTACAAAGCTTTGCTTTTGCTTTGACTCTTAAACATCTAAACCTGGTGAGATGCTGCACTTGGTGATGTGGGACTTCCATCCTTCTCAGTCAGTGATTTGTAGCAGGTGTACTACGGCATGGTCTTAGAAGGATTTGGATGATGTGAGAGTGTCGTTGTGTCATAAAACATAAGAGCCATTCATGTTGTAGTATGCAAATGCAGGTCTGTGAACACTCTGACTGTCAGAAAAGGACAGCGAAGCGCATCGTCTTCTGTTTCATCCAATCTTAAAGACATTTTTTACCTGTGTGGAAAACAACCTGTTGAAATATGCGTAAATATGTAAAGAAAAAATACAGAATCACTTTTTAGTATACTTAGTTTATGTCTCTTTTCCAGCACCTTGTTTATTCATTTACTCATTTATTGCAAATGTTTTTGTTCATTTGTGTGGGAACTAACAGCTCAATCAATTTAAATGTGCAACAGTCACATTTATTTATACCATACATATACAGATAACATGGATGATACACTGCCTGTCACACACAAATTTTTCATTCAGCCTTGATTACTGCACACATTGTGGTGTCTAGTTCATGTGTGAAAATGATTCCTTATGCTCCCAGAATCACTCTTTCACCCTCTGAGTCCTGGAATATGGCCGTACCACCAGGGAAAAAAAAACTCATCCGAAGTGATAACCTGGTCATTCAGTGCATTCAGGTCGCCAGCTGACTTTATTTTAATGCCACATAACGTTGCTCAGCTTAGACCTGACCAACTGAAGCAACCCCAGATCATACCACTGCCTCCAGAGGTTTGTACAGTGGACACTATGCATGATGGTTGCATAACTTCATGCACTTTTTTTCTTACCTTTTCTCTGGAATAGGGTCAGTCTGGACTCATCAGATCATATGACGTTTTTCCATCGCTCCAAAAGTCCAATCTTTATGCTCCCTAGCAAACTGAAGCAGCTGTTTAGCTATTTACCCAATCCCGTGAGTTCTCGTTACATTGTGTGTGTGTGTGGAAATGCTCTTACTTTCACTATTAAACATAGCTCTGGTTTTTACTGTTAAACGTCACCAAGTGTTTAAGTTATCTCCACTCATGCTTTTTTTTTCTGACCATATGTTTTCTACAGTGTTGACAGTTAAGCACTTTCCAGGTTCCATCTTTCCAGGTTTTTGATTTTTGATGAAGTGATTGAAAAACATGTTTGGAATGGTGATGTCTGGTCCAAATCACATTTGTTTTTTAGCTGCGCCTCCTGTCAGTCATATTCCAGATACTCTCCTCATGGTAGATCCTGGGGGCGGAGCTTCTTGAACATTGGTGGGAATGGGAGGAAATGGGCTCAAATAATAAACAACAACATTATCCAAATGTCCAACCAATCCAATTAAGAGTTATAAAGCTATTTTAGGAAAGAATAAATAGATTTTTTGCTTAATGCGCCTTTAATTTCTTTAAATTAAAAGCTCAGACTGTGTGTAATTTCACACGGGCTTTTAAAGTCTAAACAGAACCAACAGCAAAGCAATTTTAGTTTGTAAGTGTTTTATTTGCGTTCAAAAGAAAAAGCTTATTGTTTGTTTGTTTTTTTCAAAATTGACACACATTTTATTAAAACTTTAAATTCGCTACCTGGTAATAACACCAGTTCTCCTAACTAGCCTTTTCAGCACACATTATTTAACATGTACCAGTGTAATATTTTTTTTTGTGGGGTTTTTTTTGTGCCAATTTTCAGTAATTCTACCAATTAGGATGGCGTACGAGAGACAGAGTGAAAGACAAGAGGTTCTTGTTTGCAGTATGCTATTCCAGCTCCAGGTTTTCAGCCTGCCTGTTCATCCGTAGATCAGTCCAAGCGTGCGCGTGTGTGTGTGTGTGTGTGTGTGTGTGTGTGTGTGTGTGTGTGTATGTACACGCTCCGCTCTGCTCTGCTGCAGTGGAGCCTTAGACACCGAACCGATAGCTACTCCTCCACGGAGGGAGCTGCATCCTCCCGCGTTTTTCCTTTTTTTTTTTTTTTTGCTTTCCGTTTCTAACTCGCTTTCTCTCGGGACAAAAAAATTAATAAAAGGGGGAGGTCCTGGACGATTAAATAAAGAGAAAAGGAGCTTTAAATCAAAATAGGGAGAGAGGAAGAGAGAGAATCCATCCACACCCATGCCTATCATCAAAACGGAGGAACACGAACGGACCCACATGTTACCCCTGCTGAACTCCGCTGACAGGTGAGTCAATGCTGGAGGTTCTGTTTTCTCCACATCTTCAACATCTCTCTCTCTGTCTCTTTCTCTCTCTCTCTCTCTCTCTCTGTATCTCTCACTTATTGTACTTCCTTTGCACTCCTTTCAAACAGGTACACGACTTGTTCGGTTTATATATTTTTTAATTTTTTTAAGATGCAGCTTGAGTGGAACTGGAGAGACGTGAAGAACTTGGTCTTCGTTAGTCTTTAAATCATGCTTTTGGTAGGAAGTGATTTTCTGAGAACAATGTCTGAACTTGGCAGAAAAAAAGACATGAAAAAAGTGCCTATGCTTCCCGATGCAGGGATTTCGGCATGAGTGTGTGGCCGAATCGATTCATCCATGGTGTACGATTGCTCTGATTTATACTCTACTTATTTCACCAGTGCTTACAGTACGTCCTGGCGCTCTGCCTTGTGTGTGGGGGTGTGTAAGTGTGTGTGCTGAAATAGTACGTGCTTTATGTTACAGTATGATTGTGAGAAGGAGCACTGCAGGTCTAAACACTTGCTCTCTCTCTCTCCCCTCTCTCCCCTCTCTCTCTCTGTCTCTCTCTGTTGCTCTCTCTGCAGTGCATCCTCCCCTCTCCTCTTTCGGTGTCTCTCGCTCTCTCTCTCTCCCTCACACACAGGGTATTAAACTGCCCCCGTTAGAGAGCGTGATCAGTCAAGGCATGACGACAGTGCTTTCTGGGAGAATCCCGATTCGTGTATATACGTGCCCCGTCTGTCACCTGCAGCACCGCTTTTTTCTAAACTGCACTGAGTCCATTCACGTATTGACTGATTTATAAGAAAGTTGGCAAGGAAAGCTTCTTCCCTTGTCTATACAGTGGAGCCCTTTCCCTGAAATGCTTTACATTTGTCTTTTTTAAGGATTTACACCGTTGCAGCTTTGTACATCAGCAACATTTCCATCCTCAGGAGTCTATTTACAGTCCTTGCAGTTTGACTTCCGTTATACCCCTGTGAGTTTCAGGTTAAACTCAGCAATTACGGGTTCTCTCCTAGCATCCAGAAGGGTTACCAGTTCAATCCAAATAGCACAGCTTTTTCCTTGGATGAATTCTGCCTCTCGTGTACGTTTCTTTGGATGAAATACATAAAATACATGTAAGGCAGTACTTCGGACCAGAGAGTGGTCACTTTCAGAACTATTAAAGCAGAAAAACAAAATTGAACAAATGTTTTTTTTTTTTTTGTGACTTTTCAATGAACCCAGTCAGACTCATAAGTATGCGTTTTTTTTCTTCTTTTTTTCTTTTTGGTTTCCCTCAGGGAATCAAACCCCAATAGTCATGCATACTTTCACTGTCCAGTTTACCACCGTAAACTCATCACAAGTGATTAAACTTGCAGCTTAGGAATACTACTAAGCGGAATTTTACAAATTTTACTAAAATATGAGACGGCCCTGACACATCTGACCCCTAAGAATGTCTCTTGAAAAATGGCGTCATTAGAATGAAAACCTGGTCCTTGTCCTTCTCCTTGTCCTTTCTACATGAGGATCTGGATAAGGACTGTCCTTATCAGAATAGCACCAGTCATAAAGCTGCCATTCAGTTTTCTTTTTAAGCTCCATTAGAGTGCACATGACTTACATTTCAGAGATTCAGAGATTTAAACCAGTGTGCTAGTGGTGGCAACAACTTCAAACCTTATTTGATTGGATAAAAGACTCCACCAAACGGATATATTTAAACATAAAACAAGGAAATTAAGGTTTTTCGATCCTCTTAGCACTGTTTGATGTTTATCTTGTGCTTTTGGTATGCTTTAAACATAGTGTCAGATAACTATCGTGGCCGTGTATGAGTTAGAGTAGTGTGTAATACGACAAACCCTCCAACTGTGCAGCTCAGCACGTCACCAGGATCTGACTTAAGAAATACTCATATTTTTACTTAGATTTAAATTTGTTTAGCGAAGTGCAAAAACTGGTTTTAAGACCAGGAGGTGTCCAAAGACTTCTTTAAAAATGGTTCGGACCATCGGGGTGGACGCTAAGCACTCTCAGGCAGGTAACTTGATTGGTCAGGGAACTTCCTGGTTCAGGTTTCATGATAAAGTTGAAACGGTTGTTATCATTCAGAGGACGAGAAGGAATTCCTTTTCATAGCCACTGGAGCGCTGTGATTATCACATCTGGTGCGAGTGCTGGTACTGAGAACATAACGTAGAACGTGCATGTTGTCCTGCATTGAACGGTTAAAATCTTCTTAAAAGGGTATTCCTGCACAGTGGCACGCCATGCAACCTGCTTGACAAACACAGCACCTGCCATTTTACAAAAGCGATATGGAATTGCACAGGAGAAATTGTGAAAGCAAACCTGTGAAAATAAGCTCCATCCCTTAATTGAGCACAGACTCATTCCTGGGTGTGACATCAATGTGAAAACGCTCTCAGTGGAAGCCTGAGCTGGTCTAAGAGCTGTTAATTAGCCAGTTGTTTCGGAGAGTTTGTTTGGGAGAGGGCGACGTGGGGTCTACTGGATGGTACGAGATCAAGAGAAGGATATTAGAAATGCTAGCTGCTTAAATTCGTCACATTGTGTTTTAAGGGTTGAGGGTCTATGCTTTTCCTGAAAACATAATGAAAATCCTAATCAAAGGAAACCATAAAATAAGCAAATGCACACAACAATTGATCTAGCTTGGCTACAAGGTGCTCATTACTTCGTCATGGTAAAAAACAACAACAACAAAAAACAATAGCATCATTAGCGTCACTGTTATGCGTAGAGTAGATTAGCCTGTGCATGTGTTAGCTCTATGTGTTAGTTCAGTTCTCATTCATAACATTGGTCCTGACCTAAAACATGAACCTGATATCGATGTATGTATCCTTACTTAGAGCATGTATGCACTCAAACTCTTTTGACTTATCATAGCGGTTATTGGCTTAGATCGATTACATCTCAGGAGGTAAAACAAGTGTGTGTGTCACTGCCAGACATGAAAGCGTGTGCACACATCAAACACGTCATGTTCAGTGTGTACGGCTTACGTCTGCCGTTGCTGTTCTCAGCAGCTTGTAATCACGGCCGTGTGTTGACCCGGCGCTGATGAGTTAGCATTGCCTTGTCTGGCTGGATTCTCCTCTTTCCTGTAGCCATGTTAAGATGATTGAATCCTCCCAGGTCACGATCTCATAAGACTGATTAAATGTATCTGTTTGTCATCGCCGTCACGGGTCAAGTGTTTTGATTAGCGCTCACTTTAGCTGTCAAGTTCCAGGAAGTGTCTGAGCGAGTTTGACCGAGTCATCCTGTAAAATATGTTGATGTATTGGAAATGAATGGGATTGGATTGAAGTTTGGAGTCAGCACTTGAGTTAAACGTGGCATGGAAGCTTAACTCTGCTTTTGAAGTCCTGATTCAGAGTGTTTTTGGCACAGCTTGAACCTGTATGTTTTTTTAAAAAATATATATATATTGAACACTGACTTCTGTGTAAGATATGTTGAATTTCCAGAGTTTTGACCAGATAGATATCTCTGACAGAATCAATGATGTGAGCGACAGAAAGGCATTCTAAGAAGCGTTTAATTGGTAAGATACAGAATTAAAACTATAAAACTATATTGGGAAACCAAATGATGGCTACCAAACACCTTGTAACATTAACATAACACTGCTTTAGGCCAAACGTCTGCTAGAAAGACAAGATTCCTGGTCTTTTTTCAGATATATTAGATTTGTATTTTCATCATTTTTAGCATTGAAATCAATACAATAAAATTAGAGGGGTGTCAACTTGTCATTAAGGTTAATTCAGGTTAAATCCTCAGCTTGTTAAGTAGATAATGGTCAGATTTCAATAAGTGTTTTTTTTCTTCTTCCACTTCCTTGCCATTAACCACCTAGCTTCAAAACAGCTGCTCATTCTACTTTCCAAGGAATGTTACAGTATCTGCCCTCTATTGATTACATGAGCTCCCAGACAGGGGAAAGTAAGGATGATTCCAAGGGCACTTACTGTGGCAATTCAAAAGGGATGGCTTTATTAAGGATGAAATACTGTATACTGTAGGGTTTTTTCCTGCCACAGACTTTTCTTTCTAATTTCGTCATTGCCAATTCCCACCCATCTCTTCATTGGGGCACTCGCCTATCAAGTTGACAAGTAACAACCGGAGGGGGCGAAGGCTGTCACATGCTTCATGGCACCAGCCAACTACATCATTTCAAACTGGAGGATCAGGGGTTAAGGCATTAGACTACTGATCTGAAGGTCCCAGGTTCAAACCCCAACACCACCAAGGACCTTCTGATCAGTAGCCTAATGTCTTAACCACTGAGCTACCCCGACCTTAGGCATTAGACAACTTGTTGGAAGGTCCCAGGTTCAAACCCTAGCACCACCAAGAACCTTCCGATCAGTAGTCTAATGTCTAAGGTCACAGGTTTAAACCACAGCACCACCAAGTTGTCAGTATTGCAGCCCTCATTTGCTTAGATGTAAAAAAAAAAAAAAAAAAAAAATCAATCAATAATATGTAAGTCACTTTGGATAAGGGTGTCTGCCAAATGCTTGAACCTAAATGTTGAACTGCACTCTGACAGAGGTGGCAGAGGAGTACAAAAACTTTGTCAGCATACTTACTATAAGTATTTTTTTCATGTATCCTTGCTTTACTTGAGTATTTTCCGTATGTGATACTTTTTACTTCTACTCACTACATTTGTTTATGAAAAACCTGTACTTTTACTTCCTATATTTGAAACAGAGACTCGTTATTTTTTCAGACGACGGTCACACAAAAGTGCATTGATTTTCGAATCCAAACAAGAATGTTAACAGAGTTTACACAGTCACTCACAGCATTTCATATCACGACTGATCTCCACCCCACGTGGAAAGGACAGGAACAAAACAACTCTACCGATCCTAGTTTACAGGTGATTATGAAAGCGCAGATTGATACGCACCACTGTGATTGATAGTTACCCAGGTTTTGGCTCCTGCCTCTTGGTCCCGCCTATTTGCACTGCGGATTCTTCTGGCTCAAATGGGTCCATTTGTTAAGGTAAGATTCTAATGGATCTAGCTAACTATCTATCATACTGAGCAAAAAGTTGACAACTTCAGTAATGAGTGTAATTATAATGTTTTGTCATGTCCTTTAAACTTATCGTGTCCTGTAAGTTTCGCTTGCAATATGACCATGTTTAACTGCGTAGACTCGTATTATTTGCAGAAGCTTACAGTGCTCCCTGCCATTGTTTTAATTAATGTAAAATCTTGTTGCTTTCAATTTCTACTAGACTTACACGTTGATGTTATCAACAGCTTCAACTTCAATTATGTTTAAAATACATTAAGGTACCATTTATCAGTAACTCAAGAGGATAGATATTCAGGAAAAAAAGGGCTTCTTTGTGGAGTACTTCTATTTCTGTACTAGTAGTTAGTACTAGTGATGGGTCGTTCATGAACGATTCGTTCTTTTTGAAGAAGCTTTAACGTGACTCAGAAGAACGAGTCGTCTCGGACAGTGATTCGTTCATTTTCTATTGGGCGCGCATGCGCAAATCATCGCAAAATCTCCATAGGTTATGGAAAACAGAAGGAAAACAGGAAATCGAATTGAGCGATTCTTTCTCAAAGACTCTTCTACTCTGAGTCGTTCGTTCTTTTGTCATGTGACCCCATAGGCGCTATGCAGTGCAGTACACAGGAAACACTATTAAACGGTTCTCAGCGAATCTTCAAGTCCCGAGTCGTTCCTTCTTTTGTCACGTGACTCCCATAGACGCTATGCGGTGCAATAGATTCAAAAGAACGAACGACTCAGACTGGAAGAT
>JAQMYG010000005.1:7084527-7099926 GCA_030014215.1 Clariallabes teugelsi
GTAATTACCTAATTCCATATGTGTTATTTTATAGTTTTGAAATCCCCAGTATTGTTGTAGAATGTAGAAAACAAATCACTAAACAAAAACAAAGAAATTTGCAAGTGTTCTAAAACTTTTGAACGGTAGTGTATGATTATGTTTTCAACAATGGACATCCTTTAACAAAGGTTTGTTTAATAATGTGCAGCATGAATCCAAATAAAAAATTTCTCACCCTTAGTCACATCTTTAAAAACATCAGCATACAGTATACTTCCATTTTTGTGCAGATGATACACAACTTTGCATCTTCACAAAGCCTGCCTCTGCTCTTCAGTGTTCCTGTCCTTATATATTCCTTAAATGAAATAAAAACTTGTTTTTTATTGCAACTTTCTCAAACTCAACAGCAATAAGACAGAAGTTCTCCCATAGGGTCAAAACCTTCTCCAACATTTTGGTCCAACATATTCCTACTGTGCATCGATGATTCCTCAGCTTCTGCCTCTCTCCAGGGCAAAAACCTGGGGGAGTAATCCTTGATAGCATTCATCCCATATTACTGTAACAATGTCTGCAGATCATGTCGCCTCTAGCTCTGTAACATTTCTCGTCTCCGCCCATTCCTCACCTCACAAACCAGTGCCACTCTCACAAATGAATCGGTCCCCTCCTGCATTGATTACTGTTATTCACTTTTACTTACTTTTTCTACCACAAAAACACCTCCATAAACTTCAATTCATCCAGAATTCCACTGCCCGTATCATAACCCAAATACCCATTATGCCTTGCATTACTCCTCCACTGGCTCCCTGTCAAATACCGTTTAGAGTTTAAGATTCTCCTCCTCATTTTTAAAGCGCTCCATAATCCCGCTCCTCCTTATCCATCAGAGCTCATCAGTTTCACACCCCGTCTCACGCTCTTCTTCACAGCTCCTCTTTACACCACTGCCCTCTTGACCACTATGGGTTTTAGAGCCTTTTACCACACTGCTCCTGGACTCTTCAAGAAAGCATCCGTAATATAGAACCCATTTATACAGAAGTGCTTACCCCACATGAGAATAACACGGCACTCAAATGTCTATACTGTATGACCCTATCTGTTTCACCTGATGATTCTGTTAATTGTTTTATTTAATATTGTTTTAATGTTATTTACTACATAATGGTATACATTAATTTCTTGTTTGAATTTTGGACAGTTGTCTCCTTGGGGGACTAGAAAGTCACCTATATAAATAAGATGCATTATTATTATTATTATTATTATTATTATTATTATTATTATTATGGAATAGAGGACAAAGTGTAAAATGTAGATCATGCTAGGTTGGAGTTTTCGTAATCCATCTGTCTGCTCATCTGTTTCCTCATGATGAGCTCTGCTCTCCTGATTATCCGCTCTTTTTAAAATAATGAATGCACTTGTAATCCCTAATCATGACTCTGTAATGTGAGGAGGAGAGCCGCTGATTTATTGTAATGTGTATTACATGGCCCTTCAGGGGAGTTTTCTTAGCCTTCTTTTTCCTGAGAGAATGATATTTCCTCGCTCTGACTGAGGTGCATCGGTGATCAGGAACCATTCTGTGGTGTGAGAAACATGACTTTAATCTTAGGGGGGGAAAGTTTCATTTTGCATAAAAGCTTTCGAGGGCAGAATGTGTTCCTTCTTTGCGGTGGAAAAGGCATTTTCAAGGCATCCAGCACTCAGCTTTGCCCGGGCTTCACCATTTCTCTCTCTTGTCTCCTTGTTTTCGCTGCCGTGTCCCCTCGTAGAATCACAGTGCATGCTGTGTGCTGAAGCAGAAGGTGAGTGGGCCTTGCTTTCCTTCATTTTTAATTTCGCTCATCGTGCTAACCTCAGGGACCACTTTCAGCTGTGTGTGTGTGTGTGTGTGTGTGTTGGACACAAACTCTTGACCGGAGCGTTTTCAGTTTGACTGGATGATAACATCTACTCGCCTTCATCGTGCTGCTAACACTCTAACGCTGCGTCCGAAATCGAGTACTGCATGCTAGTGCTAACGAGCAAAAATGTACAGCTCTGAAATGATAGCTGGTTAACTATTTATATTTATATCTTTATATCAGGATATATTATATATGTTAAGAATAAAAAACTTTAGGATGTAAGGCTATAGGCAAACAATCAATAATCGATTGAATCAATTAATATGGATTATTTCCTATGACAGCACACTTCACTATCAGCGATCCTGACTCTCTCGATCAACATTTGTTGTAAACACTTGTGACTTATTAAACATGATTTGGACGACAGAATAAACAGAATAAAACAGGGTGGACAACAGAAAAAACAACTGTGGCTGATGACTAATAAAAGAAACAGGAAAAACATACAGGAAAACAAATATTGCGGACGACAGGGAAACAAATATGGCGGACAACAAGAAAATAAATATGGTAGAGGACAGAAAAACAAATATGGTGAAAAACAGGAAAACAAATACAGACGATGACAGAAAAACAAATAAACAAACATGGTGGATGACAAAAAAAACAAATACAGCAACAATAGAAAAAGGAAATATGGTTGATGACGGAAAAAAAAACAAATAGGTGGAAACAAAAAAACGAATATGGTGGACAATAAAAAAACAAATAAGGCAGACAAGAGGAAAAAAATATGGCAGATGATAATCAAACATAGCCGATGACAGAAAACCAAATTTGGTGGACAACAGAAAAAAATATGAAAAACAAAGATGATTGACAACAGTAAATAAATACATTGGATAAAAGGAAAGCAATTATGGCAAAAGACAGAAACGCAAATATGGTAGACAACATTAACACTAGAAATTTAGATGTGTATAATTTTTCTAATAGATGTTTGTAGACAGTGCAGAGCTGAGGTACGAGGTTCGGATGCAGCGCTGTGTTCCTGCTGCTTGATGATTGGCTGTGCTTGTTAAGGGGCGGGGCTTCATTCACTCTATCACACTCCAGTGACTCTCATCACTCATACAGGAAACAGGGTGTGCATGTGCATCGAGTGCCTCTGACATTTCCCTCGTCTCTCCATCTTTCTCTCTCTTTCTTCCATCTTACATCAGGTTTTCTATGTCCCACGTTGTCTTTGTCTCTTTCTGTCTCTTCATCCTTTTGTCTCTCTCTTTAGTCTACCTCTCTTTCTTACTCTTGCTGTCATTCACAGTTCATGCCAATCTCTAATTCTTTCTGTCTCTCTCTCTCTCTCTCTCTCTCTCTCTCTCTCCTATCTATTTCTCTTTTATTCTCATTCTATCACTTTATTTCAGTCTTGTTCTCTATCTCTTTTATTTCCCTTTTTCTATCTCTCTTTTTTTGCTGTCTTATTTTCTTACACTTTTTTTGTCCTCATTCATTCTGTCTCTCTCTCTGTTTTTCTCTCTATCTTTCTGGGCTCGCCCTACCTCACCATACTGTATATCTCTTTCTCTCTACCATTCTCTCAGTCGCTCATTCTTTCTGTATGTTTCTCCATCCCTCCCTGCCAGTCTTGTTCTCTGTCTCTCACTCATAATCTTTCTCTCTCTCACACACATGCAATCTCTGTATTCTTCTATATCCCTTTCTTGCTCACACATTTTGTCTCATTAATTCTGTCTCACTCAGTCTCTCTCTATATATATCTACCTTTTTCTGTCTTTCTTTTACCATGTCACTTTCTCTCTCTCTCTCTCTCTCTCTCTCGCTCTCTCTCTCTGAAAAGCTTTGCATCAGTGTACTAGTGTCTGCCACGCTTTGCTGCTTGCCGTCTGCTGCTCCGTTTTCTCCAAACTGCGCTTTGCTTTATAATATTCCGAGATTCATTAGTTGTAAATAAATGTACAGAAAAGACAGACGGTCCGAAATTGGAGAGACGTGAAAGCGCCTCTGCAGGAAGGCCGACACGACTCCTAGAATAACTACATTCACAGCAACATTGTGTACGCGCAGTGTTCCTGCCGGTCTTGTTCATTATTTTAAAGGCAGTGTCACAAACCACTTACCGCACTAATCCTGTATCTAATCTGATTCTGAAACGCCGGAACAGCACTGTAGCGTGCGTGGTTTGGGACGTGGTCCGAGTCGTGATTACGCATGTTGCTTATGTTTCACATGAGCAATCAGTCGTGCTCCAGCTGGCCTTCTGATTGGATTAAAACTTAATCAAATCCACTCCCATAACTACCACCATGACCTTACAGCTGCCTCAGGAGGATACGCGTGATGGGAAATGGTTCACAGGGACGTGTTAAATTCAGTTAAATTGTTCACAGAACACAGAGGCCGATGTATTTGAAAGAGTGAATTATAGTAAATATTTAATTAAAGTCAAACCGTTAAAACATAAGCTTAGATTTCCATTAAATTTCCCAGTAACATTAACCACTTACTTTATATAACCATTATACTTTATTACTGCTATAGCAACTGTTCAACATTACAGTACAGTATATGCAAGTGCTCCACATAAACAAGGTCTTAATTATAATCATTGCAAAAAATATTTCTAATTGTTGCATGTTAGCAAAGTAAAATGTATAACTGCTTCATTGTGTTATGGTAAAGTTTTCTAAAAGGAGATGTTTTTGTTTTTAAACAATCATGAAACGAGTCTCCAGTGTCACGGGTATATATGCTGTAAAGCTATAAATTCAAGGACATTAAAGGTCCTGGATTTTACTATTTCTTTAACAAATTAACCCTAAATATGTGTTAACGCTCGACCCCTGAGATAATACCTAGTTTCGGTTCCCGGGTGATGCTGTAACCTCTCGCAGCCGGAGGTCTAGAGAGAGCTGATTGGCCGAGCTCTCTCAGCGGGGAGGGATGAGGGGTACTTAGTGCTCCCACATTAATCACGGCTCTACAGCCAATCAGGGGCGTCTGTGAGCTCGCGCACGCGGAAGGAGCGGATAGCGCTGCCCTCCGAGTGTGTTACGCCGCCCCTAACGGTGCGTGAGCGAGCAGTTCGAAAAGATGCGGTCGGCTGGCGTCACATGGTTCGGAGGAAACACATGATAGTCTTCGGCCCTCCCGGCTGAATGGTAGTAAGTAGCCTTAATGTGAGAGCCCCCTAGTGATGGGGAGGAATTAGACACGACTCAATTTGGGAGAAAATCGGGAAAAGAAAAAAAAGATAATACCTAGTTTCAATCTTTTCCTGTTTCACGCTCCTTCGAAACTTCCTATAAGAGTCTATGTAAATGAGCTACTACTTAGCCTTAGATGAGGTGAGGGCTTCCCTTATATGAGGTCACAAAAATGGGAAAAATCAGGGAATGTTTTTCCCTCACGTTTTTGTTTGCACACACACACACATAAGCTGGAGACCCATATGAATGTCTCAAAAATAATAATTTTTACAAACGCTTACATTCTAGTCAAACTGCACTTTATTTGTTTATTTTTTTAGCTTCGGTGTAAATCTTATCCTTGGCAACTACTGTATTCATAATAAATACTGAACTAGCATCTTATCACCTTACCCCGAAACCTCCTTGTGACTTTTTCTAAGTTGTTGCCCCAAGCCTTTAGAACAGGTTCTATTGAAACATTACTGATTTCTGATCTCAGCTCTACTGAGATGTTCCTGATGAGATCCTGCTTGTCAATCATTCTCCCTTGTCATTATCTCATGCCTGCCATTATGAAGATGACGGCACACAGAGACTGCGGGCTCGCAAGTCCTGCCCTAATCTTCAGCAGTAAATAAAGATAACATTTTGCTGATTATGAAGTACCTTTCCTTCAAATTCTCCACCTCGTTTATTCAATATATTTAATTATCTCAATCGCGGCGAACGTGAAAATGAAAAGCACAATGGAAACAAGGCAGCTCGAAAGGAATGAATAGAATGGGAATGAAAGACCTCGCCTGACAATTCCCGCCGATTAATCTGAACACGTCTGCAGGCGGATCTCCTCCAGCACCTGTAATGATACGTTGCGCAGTAGGGGTTTTTAAAAGAATCTACCATCTAAAATGTATGAATAGATCTATAATATTTAAATAAAAGTCTTCGGTTTAAGTCTAGTGTATTTGGTCTCTCTTTTACCTGGTAATAATTATTCATTAAAAATGTCAGACTGCATAATTCTTAATAACTGAGTACCTTGTATAACTTTTGGTTATTTTATAGCAGTCGCGGCACGTTGCGCGCCAAATTGCGGCATCTCGCGGGAAAACACGCGCATTCTTAATGGCCACATCTGTAGGTAGAGAGAGCTCTAAATAAGTCATGGGATTTCCTTTAAAAGGGACATTTTCTCAGATTCTATACAAGTAAGCTGGAATTCTATAGAACATCAGTGTCATACTGTAGGTTTAAAACTTCTGTTAAATTGAGTTAAAAATTCTGTAGAATATTCAGCTTGAAGCAAAATTACGTGTATATAACTCTACTGAACTTAGGAAAAATTCTATCACTTGCATCTCGAAACTAAAGTTCTATAGAGTCCTATTGCAGGTCTATATATTTCTATAGAGCTAAGTAAAAGTTCTATAGAATCTGCATCCCAAAGAAAAAAGCAAGAAAAAGTCAAATACTAAAAAAATAAATAAATAAATAAATACGTACATCTCAAAGCTAAAGTTCCAAAGTGTCCAACTACAGGTCTGTTGAGTCCAACTGCAGGTCTGTACAGTTATTTTAAATGGAGAAAAGTTCTATACAATATGATTCTCCAAGCAAATGTTCTAAAGAGACTTACTGCAGAAGTATAGAGTCTTCAGAAGTTCCATAGAATCAATTTGCAGGTATACACAGTTCTATAGTAATGAGAAGTCCTGTACACTTTACATCTCAAAGCAGAAGTTCTGTGTAATCCTACTGTAGGCCAATTGAGTTCTGCAGAAAAAAACAACAACTCTATATTCATCTGGAATCAGAAATGTTGAAATCCTTTGTGGTTTTTATAGAGATTTTTTTTCTGGAAACTCTTTCTGACACTGGAGTCAGTTTTTACCTTAGCTAGTTAAATCAAAGCATGTTAAAATCCATTTCGAATGAGACATTTATATTTTTGCCTGCCAATCAAGTGGTTACTATAGAAATGTGATATAAATGGTATGATCCTGACAACCACTAACTGATTCATACGTACTGTATAATCATGCAAAATTTCATACTGGTTAAGAACAAATTCTTATTTAATAACCACACGTCAAACACGTGAAGCCCCCACGTCTGAAAAAGAAGTGTTTAATAAATGCTAGTCTATAGCTCTGTCCAGATAGGATTAGTTTATCAGTAGGATGTGTGTACATAAGGACAGAAGGAGTTTCGTACGGTGGCCCGAGAAGGACAAAACAAAATAAAAAACAACAAAACAAAAAAAAAAACAACAAATTAAAACCAAAACAAAACCAACCATATAGATGAGTAAACTCAATGACAAGTCAGACAAACCGAAAAAAAGGTAGGTAAAGTTTACAAATGAAATTGTGCAGCTGAATGGACGAGACATCTGTCACTCAAGATACCGTACACAGGAAGTGCTGCAGTCTCACAGACATTCAAATGTCGTAACCATGTGGCATCCTATAGATGCTGTAGTGTAATTGTTTTGTGAACTTATTCTGTGCCTTGTTTTGTTTGAATTGTTCAAAATATTGAATATTTCTTTGTCAATAAAATAAATATATATATATATATACAGTGTATATATTTAGACATAAGCTATATTCAGAGTATATTTTGTATATCTTGAGTAACAAGTGACTCGTCCAATCAGCAATAAGAATTTCATTTACAAACTATACCTACCTTTTCCAGGGTGTCTGAATTGCCATTGTGCGTAATTTTGTTTTTGAATTTGTTATTTTGTTATTTTGTTGTGCACGTCTCGGCCACCGTAGCTTCTAGAAGGTTGTACAGTATTTTCTACGAAGCTGTACATTTGTGCTATGTGGTCACATCATCACGCTCTGTTGCGCAACGTGGAGCCTGAGCGTTCCAGCTACCTGTAGAGTCAGTGTTATAGGCGTAACAAGCAAGTATTGGTCCAAAGCAGATAACTGTATAGAGGGTATAACATGTTTTAAGTGAGGAAGGGCTGCTTTGTTTAGTGCCGGCGCTGTGAGCAGCTATTTTAATTTGAGGTCACTCAGTGAATTCGGGGGTCGAGTAACCTGTAGTAAAAACGTCATGTCCGCAGATGAGTGGACAGCGTTGCTTGTTTCTTTGCAGAAATTTACTTTCAGTCTAAAAGAAAAATTATTTTCCTTTTGATTTCTTTTCTCTCCATGTGTTGTGTAGAGGAGTGTGTGTGTCTCAGAATCTTTACGCTGGCACATCGTTCATGCTTTCTTATTTTTCCGGGTACATTTTTTGGCTCCGCATTGAGAGCAAACAAAGCTATAAGCCGCCTACAGGACTGGAAACACTTTAATAACACACCTCTCTCTCACATACACACACACACACACACACACACACACACACCCTCTCTTTTGACATGTCAGGCAACAGAATAAATGCAAAGGACCAATTAAAGCAGAATGTCTGCTCTATATGAGATAAACAAATTTGTCTTTTGTGTTTTTAGTTTGAGAGACAGTTCTCAATCTTTTTAGATACAGAGGCAGAATATCATCTTTGTGTATGTGTGTGTGTGTGTAAAACTGAGAAAATAATGAGATGTAAGGCGTGAAAAAGTAAAATAAGTTTGTAAAGATTTGACAATTGAGTCAGAGACTGTGTGTATTATTTGTGTGTGTGTGTGTGTGTGTGTGTGTGTGTGTGTGTGTGTGTGTGTGTGTGTGAGAGAGAGATAACACATCAGACAGCTTCAGTCAGGGGAGTATGTGAGAAGATGGAAGAGTCACAGCCCTTGGGTAAACTCAAGCAGAAGAGAATGAGAGAGACAAGGAGAAAAATGGAAAGAGAGAGAGAGTCATAAAGAGAGATACTATATACAGAAAGAGAAGAGACGGAAAGAGAGAGATAATGGAAGAGTGAGACATACAAAGATATGTAGAAAGGTAAAGAAAGAGAGACGGAAACAGGGAGGAAAGTATCGAGAAATAGAGACATACAAAGAGAGACGGAAAAAGAGAGAAACAGACATGGAGGTATACAGAGACAGGGAGAAAGACATAAGATAGAGACAGAAGTATTCGCATTCGGTGGCGCCCACAAAACTCCATAAAAGGTGAAGTTCTCAGAGCAGAAAGTGCCACATGACATCTACTGTAACTGGCCAAAACTGAAGAGTTTCTTAAAGACCCAAGTTGAAGCACTTTTGACTCACATCTAGGGGAATAAAACCTGTTATTTATTTATCCAGCGGAGCCACTGTACCTGAAAAGACCAAAGAGAAATGATGCAGATAAATTCAGCGTCATTCCGCCAGTGCAGTGAGGTAAAAAAATAAAATAAAATAAACGGTTTGCCACAAAAGCTGAGTCAAAAACAAACAGCATTACTGGTAATCGACAGAGTTTCTACCGGCGCTAAGCCTTGACAAAGCTTTTTAAAACGGACCAGATGTCATGACAAACGAAAACAATTTAAAGGCAAGCGGTCCCCGGCGTCTCTAAGGGCCTTCTGATTGCCATCATGTGCTTTCAGCATCATCGGCTCAGTGATTTGCTCAGGTTACAGCACCAATCAGTACAGGCCATGGCCCTGCCTTCCTTTTCAACTGCCCCACCCTCCTTTTCTTTAGCCCCACCTTTTCTACAGCTCCATATTCCTTTTCTATTGCCCCGCCTTTCTTTTCTACATTCCTGCCTTCTTTTTCCATTGTCCTGGCTCCTTTTCTACGGCCCCTTCTTCCTATTTCTACTGCCCCACCTTCATTTTCTATAGCCCTACCTTCCTTATCCACAGTTCACCTTCCTTTTCTACTGCCACTTCTTCCTTTCACACTGCTCCACCTTCATTTTCTCTTGGCTCACCTTCCTTTCCTACTGTACAGTCTGCACTCCTTTTCTACTGCCCCACCATCCTTTACTACAGTCCACCTTCTTTTTCTATTGCTCCTTCTACCTTTTCTACTGCCTCTTCTTTCTTCTCTACTGCCCTGTCTTTTTTTTTTTTTACTGCCCCACTTTGATTTTCTGTAGCCCTACCTTCCTGTTCTATAGTCCACCTTCCTTCTCTACTGCCCCTTCTTCCTTTTCTACTGCGCCACCTTCCTTTTCTATAGCCACACCCTTCTTATCTACAGTCCACCTTTCTTTTCTACTACCCCTTCTTCCTTTTCTATTGACCCACCTTCATTTGCTACTGGTTCATCTTCCTGTTCTACTGCCCTGTCTTCCTTCTCTACTGCCCCTTCTTCCTTCTCTACTGCCCTGTCTTCCTTTTCTACTTCCCCACCTTCATTTTCTATAGCAACATCCTTTTTTATCTACGGTTCACCTTTCATTTCTACTGCCCCTTCTTCCTTTTCTATTTCCCAACCTTCATTTACTACTGGCAAACCTTCTTTTTCTACTTCTCCCATTTTTTTTCCTATAGGCCCACCTTCCCCTTTTCTACTGCCTTTCTTTCTTTTCTATAATCCGCCTTCATTTTCTACTATCCCTTCTTCTTTTTCTACTGCCTTCTTCCTTCTCTACACTCATTTCTTTATATGAATGAATTGTGTCATGCGCAAACATGACCACACTCAGGAGTTTGAATCAGATCTGAGAGTTTTTTTAAATATTCCCACAAATCCTTTTATTGATGTAGCCACCTGTTCGAAAGCTTTCTGCATATATCCGTTCGTAACTATCTCAATAAACGAGGCCCATCGAGAGCAAGAGATGCAAAGACAGATGGACGAAGTGACTCAGCCAGAAAGACATGACGGGATAAGTAGAGGGAGAAATGGAGAACGATAGCAAGGAGAGTGTGGAGGAATCATGAAAAAAGAATATTGCACTAAAAAAAGGTGCTTGGCTTTCCTGATTGTTGCTAAAATATTCCCTGTCAAGTTGCTAGTTTTAAATTAAGAATTCACAGTGTCGATGGTGTTATGAGACGCTCATCGTTCGGGCTAGGTGCGATTAGCATGAACTAACAAACAAATGCTGATGTCTCTGTCAGCATGCTAGCAACACTCTGTTGTACTACCTTGCTACATTTCTTAGCGTTACAGTTTTGTGCTTTCATCGCATTGTTTTCTTATGTTCGCAGTGTTTGCAGGTCAGACAGGAACATTCTCACTATAAGCCAAATAGATCACAAGGGGAAAAACCTGGCTGATGTTTGCTGGTTTATCTTTTATGCTAATTAGCAAAGAGGGTCAGCAGATTCAGGACCTTATCTCCAGATTAAATGGATTTGAGCTCCTCAGTTCAGGGTTCAATTCACACGAAGATCATGGTTAGTCACTGTGTGTGGTTTTAAAATATGGGGGGAAATGATTTGGTCCGTCTCCCAAACATATGTTTCCTGCTAAAAAGTAGACAGATAGAAAAAATAATGTTAGCTGTATAGTAGGTTTAAGGAATTGTTTAAGGAGTAAAACACTCCATTATATTAAATTGTTCTGCGATAGTGTGGTTTTTTTTTAATACAACAGCAATTTTCTGACACAGTTTTATTTCTTTTTTTTTTTTTAAGTAAGAACGACACTTGTAGTTTTTATCTATTTATAGTACAGTACCTTAAGAAGCAGCTGTTACAGCTTTATATCTGACACTGGAGATACCTTCCTTAGATATTAAACAAACAATCACTTGATTTACTAAATTTACCACATTAACAATTACAAGCAAATAAGTTACTAACATAGATGTCAAACTATTGTCAACCTATTGGCATTATAGCAAGGGATTCGATATCAGAGTAGCAGACACATCTCAGCATAAACGTATTGCAGGTTTTGGATGCCTTTAGCATTGTTTTCCAATATAGAAGGACATCAAAATCAGGAAAGATTATAGAATTATAAGTTGTGTTCAAAATTTTAACTGGTAATGTATGCATGCATAATTTTTTTTTTTTTTTTTTACTTGACTTGAATTTACCTCCATCTGTTGTTATGTAAATGCTCAGTCAGCAGTTTACTGGAACAGCAGAGCGCAGGATTCCTCGAGCTTTGCTTATCGAACATTTTCCCTAATGCCGATTTACGAGTCCACCAGAGGCTGCCGTGTTCATGTTATGATTTCGCCGATGTAATGGGACTGGAAATCGAGCCGATTGACTAATGGTGCTGTTGTACACTACGTGGCACGGTAGAATATGTGAACACACACCATGCGTCCTAGACCCTCTGGTTATTAGTCAGTGTTTCCGCAGCTTTGCTATGAATAGCATTAAAACAAAGCAATAAAACAGAAGTGATAGATCTCTGGCTTGGGTGCGAACCAGCTGCGCACCTCTGGATTTATTTGCTGCTGTTTTTGTGCATCTGCTCGAGTTAAATTTCTCACTCAAGAGGCAACAGATTAAAAAAGTTAAAATAAATAAATCATATGAATACGGAATTAAAACACTCCATGTTCATGCTGTTATAGGAAAATAATCAGTACAGAAAAATCGATTATGTGATGTATCGGAATTCTTTTGTTTGCCAATTTATATTTCATCACACTGACTTTTTTTTTATTATTATTTATTTATTAGAATTATTTTTAATTCAGTTGAATTCAATTCAATTAACTTTATTATCATTACTATAAATAAAACAGAGTATAAATAACAAGATATCATTAGGGCATCATCTTTCCTAGCATGTAATAAAGTGCAACCATAGTGCACCAGTGCGGTAACCAGAACGGCTATGTGAAATAGGATATAAGGGAAGACACAAACCAAAAAATAGTGTCTATTGTGTGTACTGCATCGATGCAAAGTCCAGCTCAAAGTCATTGTAATTGATGTGTGATGTGTAAGAATAGGTGAGGACAGCGAAGGGGGAGGGGGGGCGGTGAAAGGCTGTGGGACAGACATCAAATTGGGATATTTATAAAATAGTGGGATGTCACAGTGGTGTAGTGTATAGCACTGTTGCCTTGCACCTCCAGGGTTAAGGGTTCATATTTCCTCCTTAGGTCTGTGTGCATGGAGTTTAAATGTTCTCCTCTCTTCGGTTTTCTCCCACTGTCCAAAAACATGCAGTTTATGCAAATTAGTGATCCCAAATTGCCTTTAGTGTGTGTGTATTTGTGTGCCCTACGATGGATTGGCATCCTGTCCAGGGTGTACCGTGCCTCGTGCCCTAAGTCTCCTGGGATAGGCTGTGCCCCCGCAACCCTATATACAGGATGAAGCAGTATAGATGATGAGTGAGTAAGTAATAAATTAGCGAATTTATAAAATCAATACTTAGAGATTCACAATGCAGATTGAATCGGCACCGAGATATCATGATAATATCGTATTAGGTGGTCCCTGGTGATTCCCACCTGTAATAATCAGTGATGGGCTTGTGTGAATATTTAGTACTGCTAGCACTACAAAATCCCTTTTCCACTTACATTACCAACATTTCAGAATTCAGATTTTTATTTATTTTAAGAATTGATGTAAGTTTTTTTTTTTTTTTTTTTTTGTCATTTATAGATAAATTTAATGCTGTTGAAGACCTTCGACATAGTTAGTTTCTGTTCTAACTTACTGTATGGTATAGTCGATCGGCAGGCTGTTAGAATTGACGCCATGGAACTCTTATGTGGTTTTCAGTGTTAAAGACTTTTATTCTGACATTGATTCCAGTTGTTTCTCTGGTCACAGCTCCTATGATAAGTTGTGTTATTGAAGCTCAGGGATTTTCACTTTTTCTGTTGTCTTGCATTTGATTGGATTCCTTATCTCTGTTTCATCACTTTTTTTTTCTTGCTTGTATTTGGTGTTTGGTTTGTTGTAAGTTTATTATAAAGTCTCCGTCTGCATTTACACTGTGCCTGTGCGTCCTAACTTCATAACAAAGCCTCTCTTTTTCCCCTCACAACACATTTAATATGATGGGAAATCAAAACGTATCTTTGTTACCGAAACGCTGCTAAATACAAACTGAAGACATCTGAAACATTATCTCTGACACTGGAGACTCGTTTCATAAATGATAATTAAGCATTTTAAGCAATTTCACAGAAAAACCTATGATCCATAAAACATTTTGCATCTGTGAAGTCCCTGAGAACGTCCTGTTACCATGGAAATGATAACGCTTAAAAACGAGCACATTAATATAAAACCTGTGAAAAATATAAAGCACTGATAGATCTGCTATTCTAGAAAATTAATCAACACCTTCTGACCAAGCAGAGAAAATATAAATAACAATGTGATGCGAACAGATATAACAAGTCGTACGCAACGCTCAAATCAGCTGTCATGAGTAACTGGTTACGGCCACGACCACTTATTTTCCATTAGTTCACACTTCCTTGGGATTCCAGGGATTTTCCCCTGATTTTCTCCCTAATTTAGTCCTATCCAATTCCTCCCCGTCACTAGGGGGCTCCCACATTAAGCTATTGCTACCACTCAGTCGGGAGGGCCGAAGACTATCACGTGTTTCCTCCGAACCACGTGACGCCAGCCGACCACATTTTTTTCGAACACCGTTGGGGGGCGGCGTAACACACTCGGAGGACAGCGCTATCCGCTCCTTGCTTGCATGAGCTCACAGACTTGACAGATTGGCTGTAGAGTCGTGATTAGGTTGGGAGCACTAAGTCCCTCTCATCCCTCCCCTCTGAGTGAGCTCGGCCAATCAGCTCTCTCTAGACCTCCGACTGCGAGAGGTTACAGCATTACCCGGGAATCAAACTCGCGATCTCCGGGTAATAGGGCGAGCACTTTACCACTGCGCCACTCGGAGGCCCTTTAATCTTTAAATGTTCTGGAAAGCTCCTTGTGCAGCTTTATCATTGACTTTAACTCATCAGGTCCCTAAATGACATCTAACAGCCATGTAACAATCTGTGAATTTGTGTACCCATGACATCATTTCCAAAATGTTGATGTTGCTGGGTAGCACATGTGACAGAATCATCTCATTTTAAAAAGTTTTTTTGTTACTGAAAGTACATTTTAACAATTGTACTGATTCAGTAACATTTCATATTTTATTGTTTTTTACCAAATTAAGAAAATGTGACTGTGAGAAAGAAAACGAAAAAAGCCAGGGGAAATGTTATGTGATTTCATTCAAAATGTGTTCCATGTGATCGTTGGGTCTGTGTTACATCCCCCATAATCTCCCTTAAAGGAAAAATTTGATTTTAGATTTTTATTTTTAACTAATCATGAATGGTGATTATTGTAGCCCTTTAACGCTATCAAAAAGCTTTAATTAAATTCAATTAAATTTTATTTGTAAGCAGCTTTACACAATCGTAAGAATTATTGAAGGTTGTATGGAATGTGAATGTGTATGAATCAAAATGGTCAGATTGTCCCTGGTGAGCAAGCCGAGGGTGACAGTGGCAAGGAAAAACTCCCTGAGATGGTAATAGGAAGAAACC
>JAQMYG010000005.1:7121991-7139040 GCA_030014215.1 Clariallabes teugelsi
AGCATCACCCGGGAATCGAACTCGCGATCTCCGGATGATAGGGCGAGCACTTTACCACTGCGCCACTCGGAGGCCTATAGTTTTATTTTTTTATACATTAAAAAAGTGCATACGATGAGGTGTAAGCAAAGTGCTTTTATCATTAATGTTGACTTACGCAACATTGAGGTAATAATTTTTTTTTGTTCGTTAGCTTGTTTATGTTTGATAAATAGTCTGTTGTCTGTTGTTTATATGTGTCTGAGGTTTGGTGTGTTAAACACTGTGTAGTATTTAAGTGTTTTATTGTAATATTCTTTCACAATTTATCTTGTGTGTTTCTTCAAACATTAAATGAAACTAATTGATAAAAAGGTGGTAGGTAATGTTAGCCTGTTAGCTATCTTCTTTAATTTAGCAACAGGTGTACGGGTTGATACAATGAAAAAGGGATGCAAATTATAATACATTGCTGGACTTACAACAAAAAAAAAATAAAACATCAACTTCATTGGTATTCATAGAACTTCTTATGCTAACTCCGCCCCTCAACTTAACCTTAACCACTGTTTCAAGCGACGCTAAACAAGAATAACAATTCCAATCTCCAATCTAAGACGGGGAATCAGCATTCTGATCCCTTCAGACGTCAATTAAAGCCTTGAGCGTCTGTTGTTCGAACGTAGCACGCAGAAGATCTGACAAACAAAACATGATTAGCGATTAAAGTCTAATAAATTGAGCGTAAAGAGAGGGAGCGCTGCGGCATGTTTTATGTATCCGCTGTTAATTCGAGCAAAAACAACATTAATTCGGCGTAACGAGATCGTCACGGCGCTTTGTCCCGAGTCCCTTCTGTTTAGCGTCATCGGCTTGTGCGCGTCTCCTCAGAGATGAGGCCAGTTTGTAGGAAGTGTACTTGACTGATTCAATCATCTGAGTGAGGAAAACAGCTAAAACGTGCACAGTTATTCGTTTATTCTACATCTGTATGTGATATTTAATATTTGGTGTAAAAAAACAAACAAACAAACAAAAAATTGTGTCATGTGTTTAATCCATAATCGCTGATTATTACATAAATCTTACAAAAGATGAAAGCGGTGCTTTGGAGAAAAAGAGCGGGACGTGAAGCCACAGCGTTTCCCGCGTGCTGTGCTTTCAGGGATGCAAATAAAGGAGGAAATGACATCACTGTGGCTTTAATCAACCTTTACAGAGGACAAGCAGATGCTGTGTGTAATTACCAGAGACAGTTAAACACACTGCGCCGTCACCAAAGTCACAGAGTCGCAGAGTCGTCATGGACAAGGCAAGGACGCTGACGCAACACGGGTTTCATCGCTCTTATCACAAATAATACGACTTTTAATATTAATAATCACTTCGAACTGTAGAGTTATGGAGTCCACTGTACTGCTAAACCTTAACCACGCTCAAGTGAAGGTGAAGTGCTGTTCATCGTGTAGCCCTTCAAATAGAAATACTGCTAATTAATGTATATTTGTTTACAATCGTTTTTTACGTCGGCTCTGAAATTACTGGCACCCTTGGTAAAGGCGGGTTACAAATTAGGTTATAAAAACAAAATCGTTGCGGGTTAATTAATGACATGAATCTTACA
The DNA here is from genome assembly GCA_030014215.1 of Clariallabes teugelsi. Classification (NCBI taxonomy): domain Eukaryota; kingdom Metazoa; phylum Chordata; class Actinopteri; order Siluriformes; family Clariidae; genus Clariallabes; species Clariallabes teugelsi. The sequence continues at coordinate 7,123,595 of JAQMYG010000005.1, forward strand.
GTGGAATTACAATGCAGTGTCAACTTTTAACTGGAGTAAATTTGAAATTGGCACCCCGGATATTTCCAAGATTATTACAGTACCTAAGTACTGTACTGTACTGTAGAACTGTACCCAGTCTCACTAAGAATTATAGGAGCTGATTGTACAGTATGTATAAAATATCTATACATACATATCAATGTTTGAAATAAGCATGAAAGAAAGAAAATTGTCTGTCTTTAAAAATTATTTTGACAAAAGCATTACATTTAGACAGAACCAACTATAGTAAAGATGTGTTTAGAAAATGCCACTTGAAGCCACTTTAAGCAACTAAACTGGGTAATGAATTCAGTGAAGATCACAGAAGTGACAATCATCAAGCGTCTATAAATGCCTTTATCAATCTGGCGTGTAAATGAGCTAGCTGGCATCTATTGTAGCAAGAGATAACAAAGAATTAATGCTGTTTGTTCTTACATATAAAGCAACGTCTTGCCTCTGGAAGTGTCTAATAATTCTGTAGATTTGTACTCTCTTTTTTTTTTAACTTGCCTGCAATGTGATCTAACAATAACTTAGACATGCTTATACCGTATGTTTTTTCTTTCCATGTGGAAGAAAAATTAGGACTAGGCCTTAATGTGCATGGTGCAACTTTGACCAGCCGGGTACTAAGGATGGATGAATGAAGTTGATTAACCCTGGGATATATAAAATCTACTCTGAAGAAGTATTTGGTCATTTGAAATTAGTGGCAGGGGTGGCTGAGGTGGTTAAGGTGTTGGCCTGCTGATCAGGTGGTCCCCAGTTTGAGTGCTTCAAGCTGCTTCACCATCAACGCCTCAGATATAATTGAGAAACATGACCCAGTAAGAAATGATGCATATACAGTATGAGCTCTGTCGCTTGCTGTCAATGGGCGCCTAAGAGAGATAACACATTTTCGGCTTCAGTAGACACACAATACTTCAGACTGAAACACGACTGCCCCCTACAGGTAATGAAGGGCATTTTCACAGCGCGCAGCAAGTCGCGGGATCCCTTTTCTCGAAACGTGCGTTTTTAATGGCCAGATCTGTACAGTACCAGTCAATAGTTTGGTTTTATTTTCTACCTTCTGGAACAACACTGGATTTTTTTTCAAAAACTAAAACAAAATAACAAATATGGCATTAGGAACAGCAGTCTGTTGTTATTTTAAGAAAGGAAAGTCAGCTGTTCTGGAACAGTTCTTGCAAGAAAAGCATTGCCAAGTGCATATTTAAAACCCATCAAGCACCATGATGAAACTGGCTCTCATGAAGACCATCCCAGGAACGCAAAAAACAAAACTTACCTCTGCTGCAGAGGAGAAGTTCATTTAGAGTTACCGGCCTCAGAAATCACCAATTAACAAACAGCGCTTCAGATTAGAGCCGTTATGAAAGGCTTGGCAGAGCATACAGTAAGTAGCAAATGGATGCCTTCAGGATTGTTTCACAGTGTAGAAAGAAATAAAAATCAGGAAACACCATGGAATTAGAAAGTGTGTCCAAACCTTTGACTGGTAGTGTACATACAGTACACAGAGGGGAGTATTCATCATCCGAAGTGCCAGATATGTAACTTATCCACATTAATAATAATTAAAAAAAAAACATCTATATCAAGTTACATGTTTAGGTTTTAAAAAATGTGTGCAGTTATTGAATTGCTGTTGGTGGCTCAGTGATGGGTTTCTCACCTGCTGTGTGAATGGCCTGGGTATGATTCCTGCGAATGCCTGGGGCATCCTCATTGCTGAATCTGAGCCTGGACAAAATGGGACGGTTGTGTCAGAACGGGCATCCTGAGCAAAGTTGAATTTTGTGGATGAGAGAAGCTGAAAGAACAGCATCGTTTGCGTTACTTGAACTTTATTTTAGACACCGAACAAGTCTTGGCTGCTCAACTACATTTTGTTTAATATATGACCAGGTTATCACTTACAGTAAATCTCCCAGTTTTGATATTCCAGCGTTTCAATTTATCAAGTTGACATACGGCTGCTGCGACTCCTCTTGCTATGAATCCTAATGAACAGAAAGTGTATTGGATGCTTTTGAATGTTGAACGTCAATACCACACCATGCTTCATAATAAACCTGCACTTTTCTCTCAGGAGGAAATTTCACCACAGCAATTAAAGGTGGCATGGATCGATATGTATCTGCAGAGATGTGGATTACAGTTCAGGAACTTAATGGAACGGGATGAAGGTCAAGCCCCGGCACTTGTCCAGGAGAGTAAGAGAGCAGGAGGCATGTGGTGCATGGATCATATTCTCACCAATTAAACCCCCGGCCCAATTTTGCCTCCTTCAAAAAAAGTTGCTTACTTATGAGAATGACAAGCATCTTGATTGTTATTTATTAATTTTTTTTTTTTTTTCAGAATCACCCCAAAGCCTGTTCCAAATGGTTTTATGGTGTTTACAATGCAGCGTTGCCTTTGGGGAAAGAAAAATTGATTAGCTTTAGCGTCTCGACTCAAAGCATGGCGTCATTAACGCGGAACCCCAGGAGGTGTCACTTGTGTCTAGTAAGGAACTTCTTGCTTTTAAGTCGTCAGTAAAAGCCCCCAGAGGACATGAGCCAAACAACAAGCTTGCACAAAATGTGAAAGGGAAACATATAAACTTGGGGAAGTTAAGATGGTTGCCAGATAATTTAGCATCCCCCAAGGACCAGATTAGAGAAACATGAGGTGTGGAGAGGACTTTCTCTGAACACCATCTGTCCTGTCTCTCTCTTTCTCTCTCTCTATCGCTCAAAATGAGCTTTCAGCTTGTCCTCTCTCGTCTAATATCATCATGTTAAAAATAACCCTTGTAAAAAGATGTTACTACTCACGTTGGTGGTTTTTCGGCTCCTGGCAAGCGGTTCGCTGGGACTTGGGCACTGACTGGGAGTCGAACCCGGGCCTTTCGCATGGCAGATGAGATACCTATCACTGAGCCACCAGTACCCCATGTTACTAGTCAGGTTATGTGAAAATACATCTATATAAAAATATGTTTCATATTCAGTCTATTTTTTTCATATCTTCTGTATATAATAAACTCATGAAAGTAGGCATTGAGGTACGGCATAGTCGCAGACTGAAAACATACAATAAAGAAAACCTAGATAAAAACAGAAACACAAACAGAGATAAATCAAAAGTAGACGCAAACTAAAGCATGAGAACCTAGTGCTTAAACAAGCAGGCTGATCAAAACCAACCTAAAATCACCTACATACCTACACAAAACTGTGAACCATGAGACCTTGAGCAACAGCTTCAACATAAAAGAATTTACTTACCAAGTCTTAAAAAGCACAAAGTTCTGAAAACATGCAAAATCTCCCAAGTGTTCGCAGCTGCGTGCCACCAGGGGGCAACCATGACATTAACAAGTGATTATACCCTTTCTTACTGAAACAACATTTAATGTCATTAATTTACCGCGACGGTTCATTCAATAAATACATTTAAATAGTTTAATCAAGGATGAACCTTGTACTAAAACAGCCAACGCAATAAATAAATGTCTGCATTGAAAGAAGTGGATTAGCTCAAATGAAAAGAATTAATGTGATCACATTTATTTCAATATTTAATAATTTACTGTGTATTTTAGACTTTAAAATGTTCATTCTGTAGACTTGTAGGTTATTAGGCTTATAAAAGACAAGCTAAGAATTCACTTAGATCTATCTACTGTACAACAATTACAATAAAAGAATGCTTATACTACTTTCATTAGTTCCTTCCTTAATGGTAAAACTAGCTAATATGCCATTTAATCTTGTAGTTATTCTCTTTAATTCGCACATGATTTTGAAATGTCTCAACTGTACAATAGCTGCGACCCTGTTGTACAAGTTTTTTTCCCCATCCATTTATTAAAGTAATATTCTGATATAGATTTCAAGGATATACTGTAGGCTTAAAGATGTTAGGAAATATATATGATATGGCTTCAAACAAGTACTAAAATTCAATCTCAGACGTGCTTAATGAAGAAACAATTACATATTACGCACTTGTGTAACACACACACACACACACACACACAATGCTTAATGAGGAAATCAGTGCTTTCGCTTAACCACCTGTTTCTATGCAACAGGTTGTTAAAGAGTGTGTGGGTGGAGATAAGGGACAGATGTAGTGTGAATTCACTCTCTCTCTCTCTCTTGCTGTCTCTCGATTAAACACACACACACACAAACAAACACACACACACACACACACACTCAAATATGATCATGTTTCAGATCATGACTGTGTCAGGTTTCTCTCAGAGGGCTGTTTATTTATCCTGCTTTTGTTCATTCTATTAATTTGCAGCATTTCTTACTTAACTCGTTAAAGAGGACACACCCCTATTATTAGAACTGACAGACACAGAGGCCACGCCTCCTTCACTAGAACTGACAAACACAGAGGCCATGCATCCTTAATTAGAAAAAAAAAAACAGACAGAGAAGCCATGCCTCCTTAATTAGAACCAAAAGACACAGAGGCCATGCGTCCTTAAATAAAAGTGACAGACACACCTCCTAATCTAGAATTGTCAGACAATGAGGACACGCCCCATCGCTAAAAACAACAGACATAAAGGCCATGCTTCCTTAACTAAAACTGACTGACATGAAGGCCATACCTTCTTATCTAGAATTGTCAGACATAGAGGCCACACCCCATCACTAGAACTGGCAGACACTGAGGCCACGCCCCATTACTAGAACCAACAGACATAGGCCTCCTTATCTAGAACCAACAGACACAGAGGCCACGCCTCCTTAATTAGAACGAGCAGACACAGAGTCCACGCCTCCTTGATTAGAACCAACAGACACAGATGCCACGCCCCATCACTAAAACCAACAGACACTGAGGCCACGCCCCCTATAACTAGAACCAACAGACATATAAGCCATGCCTCCTTATCTAGAAATGACAGACACAGAGGCCATCCCTCCATCACTGAAACCGACAGACACAGAGATCACGCTGCCTTAATTAGAACGAACAAAAACAGAGGCCACACCCCCTTAACTAGAACTGACAGACACAGAGGCCACGCCTCCTTTACTAGAACTGACAGACACAGAGGCGACTCCTCTTTATTGTCCTCTGTAGAAAACCAGGCACACCGAATTAAGTCTGAATGAAAAAAAAACAAGATCTGCTAATCCAGTGCTTAATCATCCTGCTTTCTCTCTCTCCTTTTACCAGAAAATGATGTGTAATATAAAGTCTCTTTTTATTAGTTGAATAATTAATGCTTTTGAACAGAAATAGTTCAGCACTTTTCAAAGACTGGACGTCTCTGCCTCTGTCTTCTTTCTTCATTCTTTATCTTTTTAAAACCTCACATTTTCTTTACTTTTTTCTTTTTTCTTTCCCCAAGTCTGCTGAAGATTCTTCCACTTCATTATATAAATACACATACATTTTTAATGTACAGATGATTTATTATCCATTCCGAAATCAGTGAGGAGCTGAATTTAATCAGCTCTCCCTAAACAGATGGCACAGTGTCAATATAAATATCATTACTTCTGGATTGTAGAGTAGATTTGATCAGACTCTAAACTCTCTCCCAAGAGAAGAAAATCGTTTTGTTTTATGGCACTGGAATATAGCAACCATGTTTAATTTTCTTTGTATTTGTACAGCCTCAATGACTTCAGTACAGTGAACCTATATTGAGAAAATCAATGTGTTTCTAGGGGCGATGAGTTCACCAAAGAGGAAACCTCCAAGCAGAAGGAGACGACAGCCATTTTTTAATCCTGTTAAAAGGCATGTAGTTGACTTCATCTTGCAAATGATTTAATTAGGTAATATTTTTAAAAATGGGCATAAATAAAACATAGCACTCTTGGCACTCCAAGGACATAGAGGGCCCTACGTAAATGAAGGCCTGGGAACATCAGACCTAGGGGAACGATTTTGGCAATATCGGATACTGGAAACATGGGGCCATAGGGAATATTCGTCTCGGAGAATATATGACACTAGGAATATGAAGGCATGAGAATTTAAAACCCTTCAACTATAAAACCCCATGAACTTTAGGATGCTGGCAACACTGGGTATATATACGGCTCTGGGATTATAAAACCCTGGGAATATAGCGCTACTAAAGGATCCCTGTAAATATAAGACATTGTGAATATACAGTAGGAGCCTGAAAACACAGTACCCAGGAAATATAGGGCTTTGGCAAATAGGACCGTGGTAACATATGAACCTGGGACTATATGGTGCTCAAAACGAAACGTTGGGAAATTTGGACTCTGGTGATATAGGACATAGGAAAAAACAGGACCTTGAGAATATAGCACCTTAGGAATGTAGCTGGCTTATAGAACCCAAGAAATAACTGCTGGGATATAAGCGACGGGGAACATAGAGCCTGGGGAACACGGTACTGTATACTGGGAAGATATAAGGACGGAAAATATAGGACTCTGTGATTATAGGACAATGTAAAAACAGGACCCTGGGGATGTAGGGTCCTGGAAGTAAATTGGATATGGCAGTTTTGGACATGATGAATATAGCATACTATGGAACAAATAACTCTCGGAATAGTGTGTCCAGATAATACAGAATACACTGGGAAAATACAGTAGGCCCAGCCACAACATTAAAACCACCAGCCTTGTGCCCCCAAAGCCCTGAACCATCAAGGCATGGATGGTGATGTGTGAGACTTTTACAAGGGCAGCGATGTGATATCTAGTCGCGACTGGGTCAGGGCAACTACAAAACAGCATCTCTTTTGGGGTGAGGACTCAGGAAGGTGAAGCGGTGTACTGGAGAGAGGGTCATCATTTTGTGTTTTTTTTTATTTTATTTAGGAGTAGGAATTGAGTTATAGTATATGTGGAAGAAACAATTTAAATAATAATAATAATAATAAATCCCATGTGTCTATGTGTGCGAGTGTGTGTCTATACAGTATGTGTGTGTGTTTGTGGGTGTTTGTTTGGTTAATTGAGACAACAAAAGGCCCAAAATAACTCAAGTGAACAGACAGAAGGTAGGAGTGTATCATCACACTGACTCACCTTTATAGAGTGACTAATAAAAAGACTCAGTTATGAATGCCATGGCCTAGAATAACCCAGTAGTCTGTGTGTGTGTGTGTGTGTGTGTGTGTGTGTGTGTGTGTGTGTGTCCTGTTGAATGACATTATCTTTTCACTTGTTTTGTTTAATACAATTTCCTTTTTTCTGGATCAGGGGAGGTTGTGAAGTGTGTGTGTGTGTGTGTGTGTGTGTGTGTGTGTGTGTGTTGCATAAGCCCACTGACCCATAACAAAGTTAGAGAGCCTGGGATGGCGCCAGGAAATACGATTTGAAGTGTAACTGCCCCTGGTGTAGATTCTGTGTGAACTTGGAGATACACACACGCACACACACATACAGTACATATAAGAGAGAGAGAGAGAGTCTTTTTTCGTATTTCATAGAACAATGGCCCATTTTGGTTTAGAAGAAAAGATTTACCAAAAGTTGTGAAAAGTCTTTGCACAGGGAACTTCTGATGCTACCGCTCTCGCTCCCCGTATGTGTGTTTGAACATGGATAATCCACCACACTCTGGTGTAGAACTTGAGGATACACATCCCATTCCAGCACAACTTCTGTAAAATATTTCAATATGTTAGGGTATCTGCAAATTTCACACATTTTTCTTAACTGATAGTCGAACATGTTGACAGTCAATAACTGACTATTCATTAATAATCACGCTGCGTTCACATTACCAGCCTGATTTTTCCTCTAACGTGACACAGATCTAATGTAAACACACAAATCTGAAGGTTTTTAGATCAGATCTGAGACACTTTTGTACAGTATGTGATCTTCTACAAATCCGAAAAGCATCTGGCTTCCTTCCTAGACCTTATCAAAAGCTGCAGACTAACTGCTTGCCGTCCTCCAGAGCAAACCTCCAAGCAGATTTTTTGCTAAAATCACATTCATTGCTTGAAATGAACAAACGATCACACAAATATTTTTTATAGCGTTAACCGAGGCGGTGCGAGAAAAGATGTGAGCACGAGTGCCGTTTCAGAGGACAGACGAGTCCACGTTAGAGTCAGATCATTATAAACGTGAACTGTCATGACATGCACATCCAATCTGCAACATGCACATTACAGAAAGTGTTCTAATGATCAACAGCGATCAGAGAATATATCTGTAAAAATAAAGAGGGCTAAAAGGGAAGTGGATTGTAAGCAGGCCGACTCATTACAGTGTTCATGAGAGGAATGACAGAGATCTGATTCTTCAAATGAGCCATTAGCAGACATGTAAGGAACCTGGCTAGTAAGGTAATGGATAGCTTAAGCTAACATTAGATTACAGCTGGGTTGTCAAGGTTAGCACTACATGCAAAACAAGCCATGAGGGTTAATACATTTTTAATTAGTTGAAATCACAACAATTAACTATTAACGCTTAGGGCTAGACGGCATTACTATTGACGATGCCAATCACTTTGTTTTTATTTTTTGCAAGTGTTTTTGTAAATGAAATTATATTCTAGGAGCCCAGAAAAAAATATGTCCACAAACGGTAGACGGTTTTTGTTTTCAAAAATTTTATTACCAATTAAATGAAATGTTAAATATAATAAACAGATGTGTGTCAGATGTTTTAACATCTGTAATGTCTTAGCTAAAGACTTTTTTAATGCTGTAAAAAACATGAAATCAAAGGTTGCCTGGCTTCTTTGATAATGCCAGATTAATCTAGCATCGATTTATTAGTAGCTAATATAGCTAGCTAGGATGCTAGCTCTTGGTAAATTTACATGATGTTTTGTTAGCAAGCTACGTACCTGACTACTTTTTACATGAAAACACAAGCATGTTTTTGATCATTAAATCTGACATGAAGACTGACAGTTTATATGCAGTTCAACGTGTATAATTAGATTTAAAGCCTTTGTATACATTATATTTTCCGCTGATGCCACCAAATTGGAAAATTTGACAGAATGCTAATTTCTTTCATCTTTTTTTTTTATTTTTTTAAACTCCACCACTTAATTTTACTTGCTGCCCTAAACTAGGCTCCATTCCTTATAATATTTGTAACATCGCCACATACTCTAAATGCTTCACTCACATTCACTTCATGTAGCTCCAGCATAAAACTTTTGATAAAGATTTTCACTCTACATTTGAAGTAAGGTTTAAAAAAAAAACTATATACTTGATTTTTTTTTTTGTTCTATAAATATTACAGGAAATTGTTAAATGGTTGAGCGAGCATCATCGTGAACGCTGTCTCACCACTTACGATGTTTTTGAATGCTAATTGGCACTCTGCGGAGAGTTGCTGCTTGTCTGCTGCATTTTAGTCCAGGTAAAAAAAAGTAAAAAATCTGCTAATTACCTCAGCAGCAGTATCTGCTTCCTGTCAGGCTGTCAGCTTCCTGTCAGCCACCAAAACATTGGTTAGAGGGAACGTAAGTAGTTTTTAATAAGCCGTACAGAGGGTAGAAGTTTTTGAGGATGGAACTTTTTCGGAGATGACGCACCACGTATGGTGGTGTGTGAGTGTCAGACAGGGCTTAGCGCTAATTTCCAGGATTGGTGACTAATATCTTACATTTGTTCCGTGATTAAATCTGTTCTGGTAAAGTTTTGAAAGGACAAGGTTATGAGAGAATTGTCAAGACATGCTACAGTATATGTGTTATATTAAAAATGTCTCTGAAGTCAGCCTTTTAATGCTGAGAAAGGGAATAACAGAGAGAAAAAAACTGAATGACGCGCACTACCGTCTGAGAGCTGGAGCAGTTTTAGATCAGATATCAGATAATAGCGAAGCATACAGAACGTTTATATAGCTTAAAGATAGCGTTAGATCAATAGATTTTTATAGCCTGGCTCCCTTTTATAAGAGCGAAACGTCTGTCAGCTCTGTCATCATACTGGTTATTAGTGATACTGTTTCTGTCCCAGACACAGATCAGACGTACAGTATACGGAATAAACCATATCAGCGACTTGGGGTTATATAAAAATAATCAAAGACAGATAGGGTCTCCTCCTGTCCCTGTTTCCCCAAAACTGTCCTTTTCTTCTTTATATGGCTGATTTACATACAGCTATACCTCCTACATCTATATTGCATAAGTATCATACAAAAAATCCAGAACTGGTTGCCATGACAATAAGAAACAATGTTCTTATTATAAGGCCTTGTTGTCTGTCAAGTTTTTTTTTTTTGTTTTTTTGGGGAAAACACGAAAGATTTTTAAAAACGAGGGTTTTTAGCTTTTCATTCACCCACACCGCACTTTCTTGGAAAACTCTTTCCAGGGTAAAAGTATTTGCAGAGTTTGACAGCAAAACTCGATAAACACCACTATTACTCGCTGCAACACAAAGTTGTCTATAATCAAATGCTTAATTTGAAAACCATCATACTGTATAACCTTATTTTAGAAGGGTTTTGACAATCTGATCGCATTGCTTCTTTCTGTCATGTGGTCAGTGAAGTGAAGATGCCTTCCTGCCGTGAGTTGTTTAAATGTGTTCAGAGGGTTTTTTGGAAAATGTTGACGACAAGAAATGGACGTTTACACTCTTTTCGTGCTGTTGCAGTCGCCCTGGCAGTAATGAAGAACAGGTATGCATCACTTCGCTAACCTCTTTGCTACCTCCTGTAAAATAGGACATTGTGCGACTTTATTGTTGTTTGAACACCATGTTATATCTTTAACAAAACCATGTGCTGTATGCATGTACTGTAGTGTAAGCGCTGTCGTGAAGCAATAAAATAACTTCACAAAACTTGTAACCACTGTGTGAGGGAGGCTCTTGCATTTGCTTGGTCTACCATTACTGGTTTTCTTAAAATTGCAGAAAATCTCATTTACAGTCAAACTGTTTATTTACTGTAGAAAGAGCTTTTTTTTTTTACTGTTAACACATTATCATATGTACTCAATGCTTTTTTCAGGCATCTGATTGGACAGAGAGTCTTTATGGTTAGGGTCATATCGCATTCTTTGACTTTTTTATGTTGACTAAGATGTTTTTTTAAAGAACAAAGCAGAGAAAACTGTTTATTTAAAAAAAAATTATGTAAAAATCGTGGACTTGTGGGGCATCTGTGATTCGCAAGTGATAATATATTGAATCTTGTCTAGAGTTTTTTTTAGAATTTTAGAATTTTTTTCTTAATTTAGAAAAAAAAAAGTTTCTTATTGTATGATTATAGCTAACCAAACCTAAGATTTTTTAGCTGTATCTACTGTAGACTTATTTTAACAAATTTTAGACTAACAGTTGTGCTCAAAAGTTTGCATACCTTGGGAAAATTTGCTAGGTAAATTTTTATTATTTTTTTTGGAGAAGGCAAAACAAATGTATTTTATTTCTTATAGGACGCAAGTTCAGGTGAGGCATAACAGAATGGCACAATCATCAAACATCATGACGATTAAGAAAATGAGAAAATAGTCTGTTCAAAAGTTTGCCTACCTTTAGTTCTTAATTAATTATTATTTTTTTAAGTTTGTGTATTGCCCCCTTTAGCATCAATGAAAACATGCAGTCTTTTGTAATAATTGTGCATGTGGTCCTTAATTCTCTCAGGTGGTGTAGCTGCCCGTTCTTCTTGGCAAAATGCCTCCAGTTCCTCCAGACTGTAATGGCCACTCCAAAACCTTTATCTTTTTCTGCTGTAGCCAACGGGTCAACTTGACCTTGTGCTTTGCATCAGTGTCATGTTGAAACATGAAGAAGCCATGCTCAGCTTCTTTTTTTTCTTTTTTTTCCTATAGTATACAAATTGTCTGCCAGTATTTTCACCGTATACCAGTACAGTATATTTTTCACCGTAGCCTTGTTGTCTCCTCTCCATATTTAAAGTTGAATTTTGGTCTCATCACTCCAAATGCCTCCGCTCCAGAAGCTGTGAGGCGTGTCTACAGTAGGTGCCATCTGACGTAGCGCAAGCATGGGTGTAACGGTCATTTGTGTACAAGTACCTCCTTATTGTATTGACTGGCATTTTCAAGTGTTGATGTATCTTTTTATATCCTTTTCCTGCTTTATATAGTTCAAGTACCATATTGTCCAGGTCCATTGGCAGTTCTTTTGTCTTCCCCATGGTGCAGTATCCACCAAGTCAGTGCATCACCTCATAAGCTGAGAAACTCACTGACTATTTACAGTATGCACAGACACTAATTAAAATTACAAAGAGTCACGGGTGAAGAAACGTCTCTTTAATAGCCATTTAAATCTGTGTGATTCAACCTGTGCGTATATAATTGGGTCAAACATTCAAGGATATGTAAACTTTTGATCAGGGTTGTTTGGGTGATTTTAGTTATCATTAGGTTTCAAAAAAGGTGTCAAACATGTATGTGATAATTATTTACTTCACGTGACAGCTGTCCTTAATTAAGAAAAAAATCTTTTGCATTATCAGTCATGTTTTCCAAATAAATGGCCATGTTTCATAATTTAATTATAATGTAATGTATGATATATTATATATAAAATAAATTATTTGTCAGTAGGACAAAACATCTATGATTAAAAAATTGGCAAAATATGACAAAAAATAGGCTTATATATATATCTTATATTTGGTTTATTGTTTATTTATTATTTCTTATAATAAAGGTTATTAGGGCAGCACAGTGGCTTAGTGTTGCACTGTCGCCTTGCACATCCAGGGTGTAGGTTCGATTCCCACCTCAGAGTCTGTCTGATTTTTTGCACCTTACGTAAGACCTTTCCATGTCGCTTTTTTTTTTTTTTACATTTGGCGTTTATGGAGTGCTGGCACTGGAAAAATTTCCTTATATCAGTCATTTCTCATCTTATTTTTTAATATGCACTTTTTACAATAAAAATAAAGATTTTCATTTTACCAGGGCACAAACAGTTTTATGTTATTTATGTTATGTTATGGATGTTATGATGAAAACCTACAGATTTTTCTTTCTTTAAAAGTTTAGGAATGTTAACAGGTGCTTTTTTTAAGGTGAACATTCTTGTGTGTAGGTGAAAGTCGACATGCTCGTTTTTCCCGTCCCATGGTCGAGCCGAGGCCCCGTCCTCTACGTTCTGCAGAGTGTAGCTGTTTTTTACGGGAAGATGTGAAACCCTGACCTCATCTCTGAAAGCCTGATAAAGAGCAGTTTAAAGCAGCTGTTACTATAGCAACCGTGGACCTGATTTAAAGTCCTGCACGAGTGTGTCCTTGAATGTTGTGTAAGAGTGTTACTCATAAAGGCTTCCCTGTGGTAAGGCAGTGCACTCGTTTTCACATCCAGGGGTTTTCAGGGTTGATAAAATGCGGAAGTGTTATGCGGATCCCTGTCACGCTTTTCCTGTACCGCGTGGGCAGGAATGCAATTTTTACAGCATCGCTTACGGAGTGCGCACGTTGCTTTGGTGTAAAAATGTTTCGTTCGTCTGCTAAGGAGACCGTGAGGAGCACAGGAAGACGTCTGAATTGGTGCTTAATTGCTGTAGGAGCGCTTATCCGTCGGTGATGGCTTCTTTAGACCCAGACAAGCATGAAAAACATTCCTGGAGATGTTTGCTTTGCTGTGAACTTTGCACAAACAATCTACAGTAATCATGATTCAGAGGATATAAGACATCTGCCTGGTGTGGATGATAGAAATAATGCGCATAGGTCTGAAATACGTCTTATCTCTACGCTCCATAAGTTTTCCTAAACCCTCCCCCATCACTTTTTTTTTCTTCTTTTCCAGTTAGTCTGGAGAGTTCTGCTAGTCTAGATCTCCAGACATCCCAGGAACAGATTAGTCACTTCATCGTGACATTGCTAATTCGTTGCTTTAATCATAAACATTTGATCCAACCGCCTCTGTGACTGGCTTCAGTGGAGCGAGGTAGATTTATTTTTCAGGTGAAATGCACAATGCGATGCACTCATCCTGTGTTCTATGGCTGTTAAGATCGCTGTGCCCAGAGAGAGTCCTCCTGACATCACAGCCTTTCCTTCTGTAGCACTTTATATCATTATTTATATAATTATCTGTCTGTTTTTCTGCATGTTTTTTTTATATTTTTATTTCATTTCAATTATGAAAGTGTAAGGTGAGGATTTCTGTTAGACGAGTGAGACCGACAGCTATTGTGTGAACCTAAGAGAAAAAAAGACAGGATTAGACAGCTAGATGAGGTATAGAAGGCTGACAGAGGTACGCACTAGATAAAACAATATATCTGTGTTCTTTTTCAATACAAATTCTTCCATCATTCATTTTATTTTATTGTAATTCACCAATTGGAAATGACTTTTTATACTGTCATAGCACACGTCATATTTTTATTCTCATAATACAAGATAAAGATTTCAAAAATTACAAAAGGACAAAAAAGAAGACATTATTGGAAAGGCTTTATTCAGTGTCTGATTTTGTTTGATATTTTCTTACAAGCTAATACTCATTAGTGGTGAAGAAAAAACTCTTGATTTCTTCCTTCAAAATGGATTCTTTAAAGTTTAAACATTACACAGTACTGACAGTCATAATATACAGTAGGTTTTATAATATACATCTTTTATGAATATTTACTGTATTACGTTGTGTAATACAAAAGTTCTGAAACCAAGCCCTTAAAAATACTACTACTAATGATAATAATAAATGGATACTTTAGAGGTTTTTTAATATTACTTAAACTCTTTATGATGTATAAATAAATTTTATAATGCATTATTTACTGTATATCCAGTTGTGTTCAGTTGCATCTATTGTATCACATTTAAGTGTCCAGGTAAATGAAACACATCTGTAACACATCTGGCATCACTAAAAGTGTTGAGAAGTGATATTTGCAGTACTGTATATATTGTATTGCACATTAACCAATAGTTAGTTCCGTCTGAGTAATCTGATTGGTTGACAGACATTCAACAAGTGGTAATATAGAGGTGAGATAACAGCACTGGGACATTTAACTACATGTACGTATAACTCTGTATCACAGGTGTTCTACAATCATTAATTATGCTACCTGTCGGTCACAGCATGGGTGAAAGTACGTCTGTACAGAGTACGCAATACTGAGGAGAGAGCAGCTGCCTGCCAAAACCCACATTCAAACCCAGCTACAGAAGCACTCTGATAGCGTTATGTCATCTTAGACAACATGCTGTCTCCTTAATAATTGCTCTTAAGTTGTTCCTGATCGACTCTGAACGATCCGTGTCGTTTTGTTCTCGGCTAATGCGAGCTACAAGATTAATTAACTTCTAACACAAGGCTGAATCACAAATCCCTGTCTAACCCCTGATCATGGTTTTCCATTTAACACTATCCTTAATTTAGCCCCGGATATATATATATATACTGTATATATACTGTAAATAAATTAAAAATAAAGGCTATGAATGAATTGGATTTACAGAAGAATATTT
>JAQMYG010000005.1:7139140-7152323 GCA_030014215.1 Clariallabes teugelsi
TCCTGGGATAGGCTCCAGGCCCCCGCGACCCTGAATAGAGGATGAAGCGGTATAGAAGATGAATGAATGAATGAATTTCATCATAAGATTATCAGCCTGATACATTCTTGCCTGGTCTAATGTCTATTTTAAGACTTTTTATTTGGAAAATGTACAACATGGTGTCCCACATGATTCTGTGTTATTGTTATTACAGTACAGTCCATTGGACCTAAAATGGACAAACTGTGTTTGAAAATAATGTTAGTTTTTATTCAGCAGCACAGCTAGACACAAAAGCCCGGATTAATTTCACTCTTTTCACCCTTGAAGCTTGCAAACATTTCTAAAAAACGTTAACCTTGGTGTAACCTGAGATTAAGATTTATGGCTTTTATGCAAGTATATATAAAACTGCTTGTGATCATCTCGAACAAAGTGAAAGTCAAAGAGCCAAGTGCATCACTTTAATCTAATACGCTACACTGGTTGCTTAGCAAGGCCCCCTTTAACTGCAAAGTCATGTGTGCTCACTCACTCACTCACTCACTCACTCACTCATCTTCTATACCACTTTATCCTGTATTCAGGGTCGCGGGAGCCTGGAGCCTATCCCAGGAGACTTAGGGCACAAGGCAGGGTACACCCTGGACAGGGTGCCATTCCATCGCAGGGCACACACACATGCTCACACTCACACTCATTCACACACTACGGGCAATTTGGGAACGCCAATTAAACCTGCATACTGTATCTTTGGACTGTGGGAGGAAACCGGAGTACCCAGAGGAAACCCACCAAGCACGGGGAGAACATGCAAACTCCATGCACGAAGAGATGGGAATCAAACCCGGACCCTGGAGGTGCAAGGCGACAGTGCTAACCACTACACCGCAAAGTCGAGCTATGGCGTTTAAAGCTGTGCATGGTTTAGCGCTGGTGTCTTTCGCTGAAGCTTCTGAAGCACTACTGCACAAAGCTCTTGTACTCGTCATTACACGAGTATGACTGTTTGTAGCTGTTATATTAAATGATAAATAATGTAGAGTAAATATACAGTATAGAATATATGAGGTTGATGAGGTATGAGGTTTCCCATTTTTTAAAGACCTCTATGAAAGGACCCTGAAGTAAGTTAGGTAATTTCTTAAACTACTATATTTTCTTTTTTTTAAGACTGAATCGAAATCATTTCCATAAGTATCAGGCATAACAAAAAAAAAAAACGCACAGGTATGTTTTCTCTACTGTGGCTATCTGATTGCATCATCTCCAACTGTTAACATTCAGCTAGTTGGGAATACAGACACCGCAGGAGGAGGGAACGACAACACAAAGTGCCGAAGGCTATCCGGTATCCAGCTAGCAGCACTGCAGAGCTTTTATCCAGAGCTGCTGATGCAACAACACAAATCTCTGCACACGCTGGAGCCCGAAACGGCCTCAGGCATTCTGATTTTATCTCACAAAACTTGTATGAGGTCGATTATGAAGAGCTACATAGGCTGTTTTCAGCACAGCAATGAAGATGTCCTGCTGTTAATTATAAATTAGCTAAGCAAAAAAAACAAAAAACGTTGCTCTGCGGGTGGTTCTGGGAAGGTTAGCCACACTGACCTGTTGACGTTTCTCCTTTCCCAGGCGCTAAAGGAACATATGGACATCAAAAAAATTCTTTCAGTCTTCTCCTGGGGAGATGGTTTCCTAAAGAAACCAATGCAGCAGCTCAAGCTGCTTTTGGTTCCCAGCTCTCCGGAAAAACTTTTTCCAGAGCAACGAGGAGATGCCAAACTCCATGGTTCTAAGAGGTTGAGGCGGTAAACTTGTTGTAGTTTGTTTGGCTTAAATCATAGTCGAGTTTCCTGTGGCATTGATTATGATCTCGAACATCCCCTTACCACTTGGCGAGTAATTCATACCGTAACTTGATGTGAATTGTAAAACAAGAAGGTCCTCAGTTGCAAATTCTGGCAGCCATGAGCTGATTCTAAGTCATCACCACCTCATCCTCCATGTTTCCAGCAGGTGATAAATGCCTTGGTGGTGGTGGTGGTGGTGGTGAAGCCACTGTAACAGGTAAAAAAAAAAAGAAAAAAGGTGAAGGCCCTGGTCAGTTTTTTAACTGCGCTAGTCATCCTGTCAGCCTACATTAGACCATGAAGGTCCTATCGAAGTGAAAAAAGCTCTAAAAGATGTCCTGTCTCCTTCTCGCTGACTCTCCCACGTCTCATCAGCTGTTTCCTTTTTCAAAGACTTTCAGTTCATATTCGTCTTGTTCCTTGTCCTTGTGGGAAATTTACTGATACTTACTGGCAAACGTACAGTAGCACTTCACTATGGAGGTGGAAATAACCTAAAAGCTAACCATCATGCCTTTCTTCTGTTTCTTCCCATCTAAGAAAAAAAATGACACGATCAGAAAATCCATTAACACTGAAGCACTACAGGCCACATCCACTTCATCTACTGACTTGGACTCAAATCAAACAGTGTGTCTCAGCGTCACTGCATCTCCGAAGGTGAAGTGCACAGTTTCACCCATTTTGTATTTTGTATTAAAAGCTCCACTGTTCTAGGAAGGAATACTTAACCTGTGGGAAATGGATGATCAGGCATTTTTATCCGTCTCTTTGTGCATAACCTTTTTCACACTTCACATGTTTGGATAAAGTGCCACCACAAAATGTTAGGATAGATTGAAGATTCATTAATTTTCTTTTCAGTTGGTTCAACATTTGTAACCATTACTTACTGTACATGTAGATTCTTACGTTTTGCACACTTGAGGTTCTGGATCAGGTGGTCCCCAGTTCAAGCCCTGGCACCAACGCTGCCACTGTTGGGCTCTTGATCAAAGTCCTTCACCCTCAACTGCTCAGATACAACTGGGTGTTGGAGCGGGCAATCCAACCCTGTAAGAAACTGCCACTGAAATGTGGTATTTGTTGCACATGGATGGACCCTTCCCCTTACTGCTACCCCCCTGTGATTCTCGTATTATTTATGTTGATGCAGTCCCAAGCTAAAGTCTTTGTTACATGTTAGTATTTCACTGGTTTAACCACCAGTGAGTTTGCTTATGCTAATATTGTAGATTCCACTACCTTTCCAGAAGCCTTTCAGGACTTTACTTTTAATATTCAGTAAGATGAAAGGAAAGGATTTCAAGTGATGAAAGGAAGCTGAAATACTAAGGGTATTATTTAAAAACATTTTAAACAAACATTTTCATCAATTTGTAGAATGATCCATCTAGACCTGGATTCTGGATTCTGGATGCACTAAGATTTGTAGTGACTCTCGAACAAAAAAAATGATTACAGCAGAGCTTACCAGCATGAACCATAAAGGATTCTTCAGTTACAAAAAATAGATTTTTATGTTCTCTGCATGCCTGGGTGGGTTTCCTTTATAGACTTTTTGCACCTCATGCATGATGTCTGTCTGCCATGGTCCCGCCCACTCCTGGATGGCAAAAGGGAGGTTACTTATTGGATGCCAGTGCCAAAACCCACACACTAAACAATCATGGTAACACTTTCAGCAAGAAAACACATCTGATACCGTTATGTCATCCTTAACAACACTTTGTCTCCTTAGTAGTTGCTTGGAAGTCGTTCAGAATTGTGTGTGGAA
This sequence comes from Clariallabes teugelsi, assembly GCA_030014215.1. Taxonomy (NCBI): domain Eukaryota; kingdom Metazoa; phylum Chordata; class Actinopteri; order Siluriformes; family Clariidae; genus Clariallabes; species Clariallabes teugelsi. The sequence continues at coordinate 7,142,756 of JAQMYG010000005.1, forward strand.
CACACACTTTACATTTCCTGCTATTCGGGATTCACCCTTAGCTAATAATTAGAAAGCTTGAAATGTACGTCCTAGTTAACGTTACCTGCACATCGTTTCATGACGCATAAGGCACAGTATATTGCAGAGCATAGTCTCATTTGCAACAGAAGCACTGAATAAGGTCTATAGATTCTTCTATTTCCTCCCACTTTCCAAAAACCAATAAATGTCCCCTTCAGTGTGAATGTGTGTGAATGCGTCCTCTGCAACACTGCCAGACCAGGTCTTTTTCACACCACTGTACCGAAAATCCTGCACCTCCTCACTACCTCTTATCTCTCTGACCCTCCCTTATAGCTTCCTGTGCTAGCCTTCTGACTATTCTTGTTCCACATTTTCAGCTGAATTGCTTAGTAACTTTCTTTCCCTACACATTCATCAACTAGTCTCAAATGTTTTGTTTAATTCTTTCTCTACAAATGCTTGCAACTCAGATTTTTTGATCTCTGACAAGGAAAAACTGATAGTCTGATAGTTGGGGACATGATATCATGTTCACACGGTTGCTTACACCATCGACAGTAAATAAACCAAATCAATTCACTATTTTGAATAACAGTATCAGTTAATGCTGGTTAAATTCCGCTGACAAATCATACGGATCACAGTGTTGTGTTTTTTCTACTTTGAGCTCAACACATTTGGGATGAGGTATACCTGTAGCCTCCTTGGCATCCCACATCAGCACCTGACAGTGCCATTAATGTTCTTGTAGCTGAGTAAACATAAATTCCACAACCATGCTCCAAAATGTAATGCAAAGCATTAGAAGAGTACAAGCTGTTATGTTTGCAAATGGAAGATCTACTTTGGAATGGGTTCAACAAGTACATATGGGGTGCACATATTTTTACTCATATAGTATGTGCATGCATGATGCTTTGAAATGGATTGGCATCCCATCCAGAGTATGATCCAACCTTTTCCTCAACGTCTTAGCTATGCTGTACAGTATATTCCAGATCAGAAACAATCCTGACAAGAATAAAGTGCCTACTAAACTAGCGAGCATGCTTTACAGACTCCTAAAGTTCAACTTTTTTTTTTCACAAGTCTTACAAATGTAAGCATCACAATTATAACCGTAATTAAATGAGCCCAACCACTTGCAAGAAGTAATCAAATTGTGGTAGATGTCAGGGTGGATGAGAGGACGTGTGCAGATAAGGAAGCGTCTTACGTGTCAGCACGATTTAAATCTTCTATTGTTAACAGAGCGCCGTGTCTTTCGTGATTTCCCACCGCACCACTTGCAGCATCTTATCAATGCCAAACAACAGACGCACAGAAATCTTGCAATATCATATTCTTGTCTCAAGTTGAGGCTTTGACAGCACTGAAGGTTACACATTATTTCGCTTTGAAAGCAGTTTCTGCCTTGATTACCCATTAACTTTGTTTTTCAAGTCCTGTTACCGGAGCCAAACGAGGACGCGGGTTTGTATCTGTCAGGCTCGTTTGCGGTGGATGTGTTGCCATTTAAATGCTAATACGATAAGGAGGGCAAAATGTCCTTTATACTTAGTCTGTGTTTGTAGAGTGCAAACAACAAAAGAGCAAATATATCCGTAGGGATTTGACTGTTAGTCTTAAACCGGACACTGCGGCCAGGGTTTTAGGATGACCGTGACATGATTGTTCGTGGATTTAACGATGCACTCTTTGCTTTGACCCTTCTCTGGGAGCCATATTGTGTTTGCAAGGTATACAGATTAGCATAAGCAACTTTAAATAGCTAACACCAGGTGCGACCCCTGCTTTTTTGCAGATTTCATTAGTTCTGATTCACGTTTGCTTGCATTGACGTACGAAGGTCAGACATTTGGTGATTTGCATAAGACCCAAGATGCCATGCTCCAATAAGTATGTTAATTGTTTTCTGATTCCTTTGAAGGTTTCTTAAGCAAACACATTGTCTTAGGATACACCTCCAATAAGATCAGATGTGACAAACGCATAAAAGCACTTAATGAAGGATTACAATTTAAAGTTAATTAAAGGACACAGATGTGGCTAAGTAGAGGTAGAAATGAGTCGACTTATAATTCTTAGTATCTCGGTAGACTTCACCGCACTTAAATGATGCTGGAATGTTACTTCTGAAGCTTAAATGTAATTTAAAGTAGCATCATGATTAGCGTTCTTTTTGTTTGACCAGGACTGGGTTAGTTATCTATCTATCTTGTCTGCTAAAACAGGCATGAACAAGCATGAAATGTCAATGTCACACAGGGAAAGTAATCAAAATGATCATGACTTGATACAGTATGTGATACTGTTTGCCTTCAATAAAATGGTCCTTTGTCTGTCTTTGATGAAAGTTTCCAGCAAATGTAGCTTTAATCTCAGAGCGTTGTCGCCCAAGGTCGTCTGCTGGCACTCCTCAAAGCACTCTTGAACCAGAGCTGGCTTTGACTGATGGCACCACCGTGCTAAAATGATAGGCTATTATTTTACATTGCATTGGATAAATGGAAATGCTTACGATCTTCCCCATTTGACTTACAGGGAAGCTTCACAAGGGCCCAGCTCTCACTCCTGTCAAGTTGTAGTATTAAAAAAAAATCTTTCTTTATAGGATGCAACCAAGCAAGATTCATAAGTGAACTGCACATAATAACTGGTGTGTTTGTTTATCAATTGTATTCTCCTTTTCAAGGAGTTTCCATTGAACTTCACACCTTGTGCTTTAAATTGTGGGGAAATAATGTAAAACTGTGTCCTTGAGAGCATCGTTGTCCCCTGATACACCATAAGTTGTTGCTGAACCAAGAATCGTTCTCTGTTACTCGAATCAAGACTTGTTGCTGAAAATAAGGTCTAGTCGACAGCTGAGTAATAAAATGTAAGGGGAACTGGACAGTTCTGACACATAATCTGTTTGTCTCTCCTTGTTATTTGCAGACCAGCCATATTCATGGTCGCCCATCCAGTACTTCGATGAAGACAGCTACCCCTCCCCTCCCAGGAATATGAAAGGTCTATCAGGTGGTCGTCCCCAGCTAAACATCACACCTGGACACTCCTGTGGGCTGACAGACTGCGACCACTCCCTAGACCACCTACAGCATGGAATTCCCGACTCCCGTTCGTCTTACTTGCTTAGCCCTACGGAGAGTTGCCCCATGGACCACCACCGCTGCTCGCCGCGGAGCTCCATCCATTCGGAGTGCATGGTGATGCCTGTCTCCATGGGCTCTGACCACGTTTCCAGCAGCACATTTCCCAGGATGCATTACAGTTCACATCATGAGAGTTCGCGGGAGGATGGCACCACTGGGCACGGCGGCAGCGGTGGTGGTCATGGTATTGTTGGAGGGGGTGGAGTAGGAGGAGGTGGTTCAGGTAGTGGTTCCGGTTCCGGAAAAATGAATCGAATACCTGCCAACCTCCTGGACCAATTTGAGAAGCAACTGCCCATCCACCGAGATGGATTCCACACGCTGCAATACCAGCGCACGTCCACGGCTACCACCAGCAGCGAGCAGCGGAACGAGAGTCCAGGTAGGATCCGCCACCTGGTGCACTCTGTGCAGAAGCTCTTCACCAAGTCCCACTCGCTGGAAGGCTCCTCCAAGATGAACGGCACCAAAGGAGACTCGCGCTCAGAAAGCGGCCACCACCATCACGGCCACCACCATGGCCACCACAAACACAGCAAGAGAAGCAAGAGCAAGGAGCGCAAATCTGACTCCAAGCACCGCTCAGGGATTGCTGGGTGGTGGAGCTCTGATGATAACCTAGACAGCGACAGTACCTACCGGACTCCCAGTGTCATGAGTCGGCACCATGTGGACCACATAACTCACTGTTACCCGGAATCGGTACCAAGTCACTTTGGAGATCTTTCACTTAAGACCTCCAAGAGCAACAACGACGTAAAGTGCTCGGCTTGCGAGGGCATGGGCTTGGCTCCTGAGGGCAAGTACATGAAGCGGAGCTCTTGGTCCACTTTGACTGTTAGCCAGGCCAAAGAGGCCTACCGTAAGTCCTCGCTCAACCTCGAGAAACCCATGATGCCTCAAGACCTCAAGTCCCCCATGAGGCCTTGTCATTATCTCCAGGTCAGTAAAGCTTTAAGGTTTATATTTAAGTGATTCTTTTTTGTAATATATGTTTTGGCAAAAAAAGCATAGTAGTGCACTTATAATTATTTTTGGAGAACAGAAATTATATCCAAGCCTATAATGTAACAATTTAACAGGCCTGCTGTTACTCAAGTGCTTTCTGATTCTGTTTTTGTTTTTGATGATGGAGTGTGAAATGATAATGTAGTGCCATATTTGGGGACACATTTATTAACAGTACAGCAGGATTTGAAAGACTGAGGAGCTTTGCTAGGATTTACTGTAGAAATATTGCAAACCATTGGCCTTATTGATTAGCATTGATTGCATGGTACAAAAATGCCCTAATACATCACTGTTACCACTTTTAATTAGTTAAGTGCCCATTTTTAGTTCTTGGGATAAACAACTTGAGATGAAACACTGAAATTTTGGTTTTCTGACACTGTACCAGGTTTGTTCATACATGTAGAGCTATGAGGTTATTTCTCTTCTCAGCAGCAAAAGATTTACCAAGTGAACATGTTTGATTGTGGACAGAAAACTACCAAAATTCCGAAAGGAACTTTAACATGGTGGATAGCACAAGATCGTTGCAAGAGACTATACTGAACAAAAGGATCTGAAATTCTGAAATAGCTGTTTCAAATACTCTTGCTATAGCGTTTTCAAAGAGGTTCAACTCTGACTTGAGGATGCACAAGGGCTTGTACCAGTGGAGGAGTTGTATAAAAGGAAGGACAAGACTATAGAAAGAGAGAATTTATGGAGCTCAAGCGCACCAGCACATGTTTTTACATTTAATCCAATGGCTGCAAGGTGGGTGGAATACAGATGCTTTTAAAAAGCACTCCCACGTGCAACCTTACTTGCCCTGTTTCCCCTACAACCAATCTCGTTTGACGGTGGGGGTTCGGGAAAAAATGATGAACAAGGCTTTAATGAAAAAAATTGACTCATTAGTGGGTGAATGTGAAGAGATTTAACGCACGTTGAATCAAAAAATATCCCATTGTTGTGGAGACATACTGTAGACGAAGAAAAAACCATAAAAGAAAAAAAAATTCATTTTGAAAAGAAAAATATGTAGAAGAAAAAAATAGGTCTTTTAAAATATATTTTAAAAAACCTGAGTGACCCATCCTCTTCTGGGTCATTCTTCAATTATCTAGACAATGGATAACAACAGAAGCAAAATAATTATCATCATTAACAGCAATCTTATTTAAAAATAACTAAAAATACTAAAAGATGTTTTAGACACTGGGATTTAACAGTACGTTGTAAGATGCACGCTAAACTGTGCTAAAAACACAATACCGAGATATTACTTGTTATTTGCACAAAAAATCTTTCCTCTCATCGCTGCTACTTACAATAAATATTTACTCTTTCTCCTCCCACTACCTCAACTCATTACCTCATTACCACACAGTATAAAAATGTGTCGTGTTGTCGTGTTGTCACTTCTTGTCTGCAATTTATGTTGTCATTTTTTGTGTAGGACTTAGATAGTTTTCTGTTATACTGTAATGCTAATCTGTTTTGTCTGAGCTAGTCAGCTACTGTAAATAGGTTTCTTAGTTAACTAGTTAGGTTTTGTTAATTTATGTTGTTACTGTAATTTATGTTGTATGCAACACCTTGGTAGTGGAGGAATGTTGTTTCGTTTCATTGTGTACTGAACTGTATGTGGTTGAAATGACAATAAAAGCCTACTTGACATACCTTGACTTGACTAGTGGTAGCTTGGCGGTGTTGGCGGTTCAAGCCCCAGCTCCACCAGGTTGGGCCTTTCAGCAAGGCCCTTAACCCTATCTGCTGCAGGTACAGTACCTGTGCTCTAACCCAAGCTAAGAAATAGTTTCACTGTGCAGCAATGTATATGTAACAAATAAATTACTAACTTTATTTAAGTCCTGCTTTTGTGCTCTAGGTTTTCAAGCGAATGATAACAGCGGGAATAACGGGGGGGGGGGATAAATGGCGGACCTAACGCGTTAGATTACTCGTTACTGTACATCAAAAAAGTATTCCAAGTAATCTAACGCGTTACACCCAACACTGATGGCAATAAAAATAATAATAATAATAATAAAATATAATATTATTATTTGTAGCTGCCAGAGTTTAACTAACCATCCCTGTGCAAGCGGGGCAAGTTAATTAGCTGAACCTAGCTAGCTTTTTTTTTCTAAGAATGCCTAAACGCGATCTAACTTTTACACACACCAAAGACTTGTACCAAGCATGGTATTATTTGGAAGACCAATGAAGAGTAAATCAGTTTAGACACTAATGATATATAGTACGATCCATGATACAACATGATTTAGCATGATTTGTTTCAGTGTTTAGCTGCAGAGCTGAGAAATGTTTATCGAGAGCTTCAGTGAGAGAATTGATGTGAAGCCTGAAGCCACAAGCAATAGGGCGAGATTACAAACCGCTAGCGAAGGCTTAACAACGACAGCATCGATACGGAAGACAAAACCGGCCATCTTGAAAGCCATCGATTTTATTATAGACCAGCGACGTTGGCGCACTGTGGTCTTCGTACTGTAAATAGCTCAGAGGTTTGGGTGGCATTCGGGAATCACTGCCGCTATCATTGGCGGTATCAGGGTGACACATCAGGGAAAGCGGAACGAGCCAAGATTAATGTTGCTCTGTCCTGCTGAGTCAGAAGAAAGCTCCACTGCTCATGACCTGCATTTATTTAGCGTCCAGCTCGGGTAGGAGTAGAGGATTAGATATGCTCCATCAATCTTAAGTGCAGCAGTAGGATGGATAGGGGCACTTGAGGGTAACTGTTAATTAGCGGGGTTTGTCGTAAAGCCTCGAAGAGTCACTACGAGGGCGAATTCGAGGTCAGGTGTGTTCTGTTTATTAGAAGCGATCAGAAGAGTGTTGGAAAGATGAACTGTTCTTTTTAGCTGGAAGCCGAAAGGATGCTTTGACCCCTAAACAAACAGTACGTGCGAGGCCAGATTAGCCAGAATAATATACTGTATCATTCTCTGCATGTTCGCTGTACTAGTCCTCGAAGTAACTGTGACCATGCAGTCTGTATTTTTTCTATGCAAATGAGTGACAGCGATCAATGCACTTATGCTAATTATTATTAATAATAATTACAGGTTCATGAAACGGTGACGACAGTTCAGTCAAGGTCGAGAGACATCAGGTTATAATTGCTCAGATAAACATTTCAAGTTAAGTGAGAGGTTTTTATAAATCGATCACTTACTTAATTGACTTTAATTGCAGGCTGGACGAAGCTAAACCCACATTACTCATTTATCCACTCGTTCAGAGCTGCGCGCATAGAATGAAAAGATCTCAGGCACTCCGTGTCAGATGGTCCGTCATCGTTACAGCGCCAATTAGTTTAGGTTTGTGTTCATCGAATGTGTCAGATAAGATTAACTACCCGTCATATACCGGCATGACCCGAGCGGTGATTCTGATGCATCTGCGTTTCACGCCACTTAACAGGCTCCTCCGTCCGTGATAAACACACAGCGCCGAGAATAGCGCAACCCAACCATCCGGCTGCTGTTTTTGGCAGCCGTTATCAATGCGGACCTCTGTGACGCACACGCTCAGGGAGATTTATGTCCCATCGCTGTGAAGCAAACCGACTAAAAGGTTGCAACATCCACACCAAGCCACGTGCTGGCTTCGGCAGGGAGGAAATAAAGAAGCTATTTTTGGTCGGTGTCTTTATCAGAAAGGTCAGTCAAGCGAGGGAGACAGAACTGTTTGTCGAGAGCACGGCTCGAAGCAGAATCGATGCTAAAAAGTTTTCGGCTTGTTTGCTTTATTGGTGCGGGTCCTACTGTTTGTCTCACTCAGACCATGTGGGTTGTCAAACTCCTCGGATGGCCAGATGGTCGATTTTGTGCGCTCTTCTTTCAGCATCCTCAGTTGGACAGCGCTAACACTTATGAAACTGCGACTCATATGAAATGTCAAATATCGCTAGAGATCAGTTCACTACCCTCTCGCTTGGCAAGACTTTGTTTCGAGGATAAGGGACACTCTTGTATTTGAAAGGAAACCTTCACAGCCTTTGTTGAAGATGTTTTACTTCAGTTAAGTAACAATAAAACCTTATAAAGCCACGAAGAAAATTTTTCTAATTTCACATGTAATGATTTGTCATTTATTAAAAGTTTTATTCATTACAAACGACATAGTTTTAATCTGTTTATAACTACACACTAATTGATCACATAATTTCATTGATGAGAAATCACAAAGTCCTGAAGATCTTACAGATTTACCAAACAACTGGCACTGGAGACTCCTTCCTCTGATGCCGAATAAATGTCTCCTTACGGAAAACATAACCACATTAATGGTAATACATTTTTTAGATTTATTGATATTGTTTCAGTGCTTCTGAAAAGAAAACAGCTAGTCAGGGAACAATTGTCATTAATAGCTGCTCAGTGCTACCAGCAATATCATCACGATTCTTGGGTTTCAATTCGATTCCACTTGTGATTCTATAAGTATTGTGATTTAAATTATTTTTACTTTTAACATGAAAATTTTTTAATAAAGTAACAACATAAAATGTGTTTCTGTTGCGCCACTCGGAAGCTTCTACGCTTATTTTTTATTATTGCGTTAATTTCTGAGGCTGATCAGCGGTCACGGCCAATCAGACTGAAAACAAGCCAGTTCGGGTCACTGGCTGATCGACCATTTCATCTCTAACGTTAAAAAAATAAATCAATTAAAAAAAAAATAGATTGAATAAAACAGCCAGTGTGGCGATATGTGAATCGCCACACAAAAGAATTGCAATTCATAACCCCATCTGTAATAAACAGGAACTTCTGAAAAATTTAGGAAAACATACAGTAAGGGTTATGATGGTAATGCTGCAACTTTTGAGATATGTGTGTGTGTGTGTGTAGTTGGCACAAACGGTGAGACTTCACTGCTACAATCGTGTGACGATGAATTTAAGGTGTAAAGGTGTTAAACTGGTTGGGAAAGACATTCTGCACCAGTTCACACTCGAAGACAAGCTCCCTTCTGTGTGTACACACACACACACACACATACACTCTCTCTCTCTTTCTATCCTTGCCTTTGTATAATCCTCGTGAGACATCTCTCACAAGTGGTGTCTCTCAGTGTCTCTGACATCTCTCTCTCTCTCTCTCTCTCTCTCTCTCTCTCTCACATTACAACACCGAAGGCTTTGTGAAAAGTTTCGATGGGTAATAATCAAAAGTTAATCTTAATTACTTAGTTAATACATACTGTAGGATTTTATTCTCTCACATCTTGTTTTGTTTAAACAAGATGGCGCCCACATGCTTCAAAGAGTCCATCATTGTTCCTGTCCCGAAGAAACCCCAGCCTGCTTCTCTCAATGACTATCGCCCTGTAGCCCTCACATCAGTAGTGATGAAGTGCTTTGAACGCCTGGTCAGAGA
>JAQMYG010000005.1:7172655-7191578 GCA_030014215.1 Clariallabes teugelsi
AGTGTCAAACCTACAAATGCACACACACACACACACACACACACACACACACACACACACACACACATATTCTGATTGGTCAGAAGCTGCTGGTGAATTGAATACACATGTAATCATTAATTACATGAGGTAATGCAAGGAGATGTAAGGAAGGAGTCTCCAGTGTCAGCACTTAGTAACAATAAAGCAGTAAGGTTTAGGTTTTGGTTTCTCCGTCCCACTGTCTCTCTTTCAGTCTGTCCGTCTGGCTTTCTCTGTTTCTCTCTCTGTCTCTGTCTGTTTCTCTCACTTTTTCTCTCTCTGGCTTTCACTTTGTCAGTCTGTTTCTTTCTCTCTGTCTGTTTTTCTCCCACTTTCTCTCTCTCTCCATCTCAAGATTCAAGATTCCAAGGTGCTTTATTGGCATGACACATATTTACATTCGTATTGCCAAAGCTCAGAAATAAGTCTCAAGAAAAAACAGGAGTAGATAATAAAAAAAAGTTAATAAAAAAGAAAAGAAAAAAAGAAAAGAAAAAAGAAAAGAATACTAAGATGAGTAATAGAACACATTCAGTACCATTTCCCTTTTCCGTTCTCTTTGTGTCTTACTTTTTGTTCATTCCGTCCTCTTGTCTATTCTTTAGGCCTCTTTTCATGTGTTTTCTGACTTTCCATTGTTCTCTCCAAATTATTCATTCTCTCCCCTTATCTTAGTTTCATTTTTTTTTCTCCAACCCTCCCTCTTGTCTTATGTCCTCCCTGATTTTCCTGCTAACTCTTACTGTATCTCATTCTGTTATTTCTTTTAATTTCTCATTGTTTCATTCATTTAAATGCTCTCTCAAATCTTCTGTTGCATCTGTTTTACAATTAGTTGATCACTCTTTTCTTTTTCTTACCTCTATCTACCTCCTTCATCATCTCCCTCTCATTATCACTCACTTGATTTCATTTCCTCCTTCTCCAGTTCTACATGTCTCTTTCCTCAGTCCTTCCCTATATTCCCCTCATTTGTTCCTTTTCTTTATATTTTCATCTACTAACCCTTGATTCCTTCCTCGTTCATTTCAGTTACTATTCATTGCCTCCCTCTACCTTCCTCTTCTCTTCTTTTCACCCTTTACCTCCCTTTTTTGACTTTATCCTCTTTCAGTACTTTTCTGTCAATTTCTTTTTCTTGTTCTTTCATTTTCACTTCAAGTGTTTACCTCCTCTCTCTCTCTCTCTCTCTCTCTCTCTCTCTCTCTCTCTCTTTCTCTCATTGTCTCTTTTTTCCTTCATGCACCTATGTCCTTTGAGAAGTCAAGCACACTCTCACCCTGTGATAATGGGACGCTGAAGTGTCAGAGAAAGAGAGAGCAAATTAAAGGCCAGGAGGTCATTTAGGGTCATCACTAGACATACTTTATCATCATTTTTTTTTGCACTGCTGGGTGGATCATGTTGGATTTGTGAGAGAACCGACACCTATAAGACAGATTGGTAGTTGTATACCTGTTCGAACAGCAACTCGTCTTTCTCTTCTAAACATGTTGTGTTTCTTCTCTCCATCTGCAGCTCATACCGTTTGGATAGATCGAGCAGTGACATGGTGAAGTACCTCACCAATTTTGCTGCAGATTTAAGGTGAACACACATACACACACTCACACACACCAGTTTTATAGTTTATGATGAACATGGTCTACACTGCACCAATTAGTCTGTGTTAATGAAGAAACTTACAAAATTAATCTAACACGGTCAATACAATTCTGAAGAAAAACCTTTCTCTATGAAAAACCATTCAATTCCCAAGAGCCCATCGAAGAACTTCTAGGTCTACTGGGAACTATAAACAATCCTGGCCTACCAAAAATACATCAGTGACCTCGGTCTAGCATGAGTCTGTTAATTAACCTGGCCCAAAAACAGCAGAGAATTAAAAACCTGATGTACTAAAAATCTATGATTAAACCATAAAGTCATCATGAAGCCTGGCCTACAGAGGACAAAGCAACCATTAATAAAGATGGCCTTCTAAAAACTAAATAAACTTGGCCAAAGAAGAGCCCACCACCTACCAAACACTAATTAATCAACGTGGCCTGCCAAATACTGATTAGTGAGAAAATTTACTAACAAGAACCAGTTAGTCACTCCAGACTACTGAAAATCACTCAAGGTACACAGACTATCCAGAAAGTCAATTCAACTTAACTGTCAAGAACCAGACAATGGACCAGACTACCAAAAAACAGACAAAGGACCCAGACTGCCAAGAAGCTGTTAATGAATCTTTGCTACCAGGAACCAGTCATTGAATCTGGACTACTTAAAAACCTGTTTATCAATGTGCACTACCAAGAACCTGTTAATGAATCTGGACTACTAGGAACCAGTAATTGAATCTGGACTACTCGGAACTTGTTTATGAATGTGGACTACCACGAATCTGTTAATGAATCTCGACTACTAGGAACCAGTCAATGAATCTTGACTACCAAGAACTTGTTAGAAAAACTGATGTACCAAAAACTCGTTAATGAATTTTGACTACCAAAAACACTAAAACTTTATGATGGACAATCTTTTAGTGAACACAAACACAAAGAACCAGTAACCAATAGATAATTAGCAACCATGTGGGAAACAGAACAAAGGAACCCAAGATGGAAATTCTGTGTCCTTTAGAAAATGCTTTGGAAAACAAGATATTCACAGTGGGGAATGAAAAACCTTGCTCCATGAGAACCTATCCCTTTGAGCACATTTGGCATCCAAACTCTCGTCTTCGTCTCCAACTTAGTATGATTGGCTCACTAACAAGCCACTGATTTGCATTTCCCTTCATTTCCTACTATCGATCAGATGCTCCCGGACAACGACCAATCGAAGGAACCGTTTTTATATGTTAAACACATCAGTGATTTGGCAGGCTCCGTGGAGTGAGATGGAGCTTGTTCTTATCGACCTCTTAGTGTCCTGCTGTGATTTTTTCTCTCTCCGTGTCATACTGATGCAGGTCAATGCAAAGTGTTTTCTCTTTTAGCTTCAGGTCTAGACGGTTTTACAGTCTACCAGTCTTTATTTAAAAATAGTATGTAGGGTCTTAAAGTTCATAGTAAACTGTCTTTGCTTCTTAATTTATCAAAACAATGCAGTTGATACTCGTTTCTCAAGATATATATTTTTTAAAAACATCATATTTTAGCTTCATATACACATCATATTATCCTCATTTGTATGGAATTGAAATCTGGTTGAATCACTTGATTGCTTTGTGTAACTTATCCATGCTTGGTGGGTTTCCTCTAGGTTCTCCGGTTTCCTCCAAGAGTCCAGGGACACATGGTGTAGGCTGTTTGGCCTTTCCAGATTGCCCTGATTGTATGATTGAGTGTGTGAATGTGTGTGCTTGTACCTTATAATGGGTTTGCACTCCATCCAGGGTGCACCCTACTTTTTGTAAGGATAGAAGGATGTATGGATACAACTTGTCTCTTTAAACTAAATTAGGGCTTTACTGTAACTTTATTTCCCATAAACTCCCATCCTTTTATGTCTCTCTGTTCAGTCAGAGCTACCATCTGCAAGCTTCAAGGGACATCCATCCCAGCATTATGCTGGACCCATCACCCAATTACAACTCACCCAAATTTCGCTCAAGGAACCAGAGCTACATGAGGGCAGTTAGCACTCTGAGCCAAGCCAGCTGCGTCAGCCAAGTGAGCCAGGTGAGGGCACATTTCTCCTTCCACGTCACCTGGAAATGACAACTGAATGTCATTCTACTCTATTGCATGAAGGGTCCAAAACAATTTGATACAAAGCTCTTGCCATCTTACCTGTGCATGCCATTGGTGCCATCCCCTAGATTTCAGCATGGAAAAATATTGAGTTAATATTGAAAAAAGAGTTGGTCTTATCCTCACGTTCAAACATGTATTATGGTGGTGAACCTCTGATCATGTGTTTTATTGTGAGCTGGAGAGTTTTAGCAGCTTTAAACAGCAAGGACTTAAAGTTCCGATGTTCTAAAGTTACCTCACTGCTGCGCCGCTGGTTCCTGCGTCCACGTTAATCGTCTGAATCATTATCTGTCTTTAAAATCTAAAGCCCACCTTCCAAATAGATTTTATTGATTGCGGATAAGGTTTTTCTCCCTGTGTACGATTCTGTGCTTGCCGTCTTGGAAGATAGTTAAAGGACAATATGTTTTGTGCTAGAACACGATGGATTTCTGAGATCTTAGAGATTGGCAAGTCTTTCAGGATTTTGAAGATGCTTATCAGTGAGTGATTAGCTCAGCAGGTAATGGTCATGAATGCAAAAGGAATGTCATAATCAATTGTCCTAAAAACAGGCAGATTTTAAAAAAACATTAAATTCAGCAGTGATGTGAATTAAATGATGTAAATTTTATGTAGTGACCTCGTCCTTGTCATGAGTGTGTATTTCTCCTTCCAAGACAAAACATTCTGTCCAAGGTGTAAACTGCCTCACTCCCTGCATTCCTGCGATGACCAGGATAAAGTTCTTACTGAAATTGGATGGTGGGATGGACTTTCATTATTGTTAGCTGTATAAACCTTTCATCTCCAGAGAATCACCAAACATGCCTTGGCTAATTGACTATAATTAAGTATAAAGGAAACCTTATGTACATTTAATTTCCCGTGAACGTATTGAGAAAGTGGAAACAATTACTTCCTAAAGTGTCAGAAAATTGAGAAAATAAGAGCGAGAAAGTAGATAATATTATAACTATATAATATTATAACTTATAAATGTAAAGAGGCTAAAAAAGGATATCTTCTGTTAGAACTAAAGCAGTGTTTTTGACCTCCCTTGTTGCATTCTGATCATTTCAGGTGAGCGAGGCTGAGATGAACGGCCAGTTCGAGTCAGTGTGTGAGTCCGTGTTTAGCGAAGTGGAGTCGCAGGCCATGGAGGCGCTGGATTTGCCCGGCTGCTTCCGGACACGCAGCCACAGCTATCTGCGTGCCATCCAGGCTGGCTACTCGCAGGATGACGAGTGTGTGCCTTCCATGAGCTCATCCACCGTCACCTCCACCATCAGGTCCACAGCTGGTGAGTCACCTGGCAGAGTGTCCGATTCATTGTGGAATGCCTTGGAGCCTCCAGTTCAATCTGACTAACAGGGAATTTAAAAACACTCAACTTTTATGAGGAATATATTATTCATACCACAGCACTGTTGAGTTCTTAATTCCGATTGGTCAAAAATGGTTGCTCTTCTATAACAGCACTGACAGTAGTGCATCTACTAGTGCCAATCACAGCTTTATACTAAACTTCCGTAGTAACAACTTGTTAATGTAGGGACTTAATCAAATCCTGATAATTAGGGATTTAATGAGGAAAAATATATAATCATTGATATCAACATTTATTTAACTATTATAGAATGCTAAGCATGTTGAGCTGTGTGTTTTTTCGTCTTTTTAATATTCAAATAAAAATTAATAAAACGTTTTGTTCATTAATGCATCAAAAATAATTATTGTCATAACTGCTGTGGTATAAGAGGAATAAAACACTTCAGGATGTGCTGTAATAGAAAAATAATCCATTTTAGAGTGATGACCATAAATCCACTATCAACACACCACCCCATTGCTAACTATTATTCCATAATAGCACAACACAAAGTGTTTTATTCCTTTAATAATAGGTACATACTGTATGCAAGTCCTGAACTTTATCCTCATGCTGCAATAATTTTGCATGATCTTGCTGTAGTTATTGTATTAATCATTTGAAACTAATCATATATTTATGTAGCCTGGAATGCCATAACAGACCAACTCAGCTTTATAGCAAACATGAGATTAAGCCTAGCACACCAGACATAGCAAAATCACAAAAATATCCTTTAGGCAAGGGTGGACAAATAAATAGTCTAGGCTTGGAGTTGCCTGGTGGACAAGCACAACAAGAAAATGTAAAAACTTTACTCCTTAATGACTTTCTCAACAACAAAAAAACTGTTGCTATGCTGTAACTATATTGAGTGCTTGTGAATCTAACCACCTGCTGCACTACACACAAGGCACCTTGTTTGTCTTGGCAGATCAGTTAGCACACTGCGTATAAACCAAGCCAAGCAAACTGCCAGACAAACCTATCACATAACGTTCAAGTTAAGTTTAGGTTAACCCTTTAGGTTAACCCTTTATTTGTGACCTATACATTACATCACAGTGAAATTCTTTCTTCGCATATCCCAGCGTAACTGGGGTCAGAACACAGGGTCAGCCTTGATACAGCGCCCCTGGAGCAGACAGGGTTAAGGGCCTTGCTCAAGGGCCCACCAGTGGCAACATGGCTGAGCTGGGGCTCGAACCCCCAACCTTCTGATCAGTAACTCAGAGCCTTGACACACTGAGCCACCACTGCCCTGCCACTGCTTACTATGCATAGACAATTTGTGGTTAAACAGGCTAACAGGAAAGAATTTTCATACCTATGCATCTTATCGTTGAAATGTTGGCCAGTGACCTGCACACTTACAGTTAAAACTGGAAAAGGATCAACAATTCAACAATACCATTTCTTTTAATCAAAGTGACTACATTTATTCAGCTAACTAACCAGTTAGTTAGTCAGCACAGACGAGCTACTCCTGCACGTACTGTATAACTCAGTCAGATGCAGAAATCGCCCTAGGTCCTCTGAGCATGCTCTGAAGTTCCCGCCACAGACTTTGACCTGAAAGTCACATTCGAAGGTGTTCTATGCCTTCGAATAACACCATAACCACAAGGGATAGTGTGCACTTCATTTGTACTCAAAGTAAAGCATACAGCAAATATGAAATGTACAGCACTGTAAAGTTGTCCAAAAGTTGTCAACGCTCTTGTATAATGGGATAGGAGCAGTATTCCAATTAAATGGCCTAGTCAAGCTATAACCTTAGTTCCCCTTAACTGTCCATGTAAACGTACTGTACTGAGTGTAACATTAGCTATGACTAAACCAAACCATGGGACTGGGAGCTTTCACTTGCTAACTAAGTTTATGATTTGTCCACCCCTGTTTAGTGCACATTCATTCGTTCTTCACTGTTAAATCACATGTTTGGATTTTTTTTTTCCTAGTGGAAAGGACACAAGTGTGCTTATTTGTATTCTACTGATATTGGTATCATATCTATGGAGTGGCGCATGCATGTATTTTGTACTGTGTTCGGCATGGCATGCATGCATGGAATCTGCTTTCGAGCAAAGTTACTGTTCTGTCTGACTAAACAAGCAAGCAAGCAAGCAAACACAAAAACCCAAACAAGAAGAACAGGTAAGTTCTCGTGTGCCTTAGAGAGTTAGGCAATGAACCCTATTGAATTCAGACTCTCAGGGGATCGAATAAAAATAAAGCAGAAAAAGGCTTAAAAGTGAAACATCCAGTTATAATTTCCTTTCCCAATCAGTGTCCTTGCATTATTCCACTGTGTACATTCTTGTAAAGATATCAAATTTTGGATCTGCCCTGTTTTCTGGCTAGCTCACAGAGCAGGCAGGGAGGGGATGAGAAGCGATAAGCTGGAATAGGATGCGATCTCAAAATACTGCCCGGTTCAATGCTTCTCACTCAGTGGGCTCCGTATTCTCTCATTCTTCAGGATCCTGTAGTTTGTTTCCATCCCTTTTATCTACTTTTTTTCTCTTTCATTATTATTCTCTTTTTTCTTTGTGATGTGCAGCTGTTTGCAAAAACCATTTCAGTGTTGAGTTCTCTCTCCCACAGGGCCTGTGGCTGGTTCAGCTCTTGAATGTCTTGAGTTTACAGAGGTTGTTAACAATGAATGGTGTAACAAGTTGAAAATGATTCTGAGGGGGGAAAAAAAATACCAGCATCGTTATGAGACACACGGATACAGGCCGGCTTCTGATTTTTTGGCCAGTTAGGAAACAGGGCTAGGGACAGCTGGAGAGACTGTCAATATGTTTACACTGCCTTCTCACTGAAATATATTTGCAATTATCTTGGAAATTGAAATATATCTCCCATAAAAGAAAAACTTGACTTTGTGTGTCAAGAGAACCCTCCATGGTTCCACATGATTATTCCTGGTCAGATATTTTGTAAGGGTCTATATGGGCCTTTCATATTCAATAGGGTTCATACCTGCTCTGCTGAGACACACAGAGAGATTAGGTGGGAAACTTTGCTCGCATTTGTCTCTTTTCAATGCACAAAACATAGGGCTTCTACTAGTCGGATGAGGGATGAGGGATTTGATTACGCTTACAAAGATGTGGTTGTTATTATTCTCTTCAGGTTTCCCCTGAGGTAGAGCTCTCTGTTTTGTGCTTTGAGACAGGGGAAAGTACATGCAAATAAATGTTTGAGTGAGAAGGCAGAGTAACAGCATGAAACAAACCCACAATAATGTGAGTCAAAATAAGCTCATTGTCTATAATAACTTAACATTAGCATCTGCCATCACCCAGAGCTAAAGCAGTAGCAACCATAATGCCATTTTGTTGCACACCGCACGAAATGGATTCAATTTGCATTATTTGACAGTTCCTAGAACTGACTAAGGTAGCCAGTGTCATATTGATGTATTGAATAATTATATAATTTTGTGCAATTTGTACACAAGTAAACCATGCTGCAAAACCTTTCTTTATAATAGCTCATTTCATGTAATTTGGCTCACATTAGTTTGTTTCAGGCTTTGTAAAAGAGCCTGCAGTGAGCAGCACAGTGTCTCTAGCTGTCCCGAACCTGTAGGTATGTTATATACTCTCCCGCTTGTTTATGTTTGTGTTCCAGAGGGCAATGAAGTGCTCGAGGGCACTGGTTTACTTAATGAGGACAATTTTTACAACAGGGAGGCAGACATGACCTCCATGGCCCAGAGGGATCTCAGCCATCCTAGGAGAGAAAGTGAATCACGGAGCCTATACAGTAATCGTTCTTCTACCACAGTTCCCTCATTGTCCCAGCACAAGACAAGCATCCCTGTCAGGCCGCGACCTGTTCCATCAAGTGTACAGGAGACAGCTGACCTGGCTCTTGCCATTAGCCAGCAGTGGAGGGAAGATGTGTCAGCCATGCGGAAGGAACTAGCTGAGCTCAGACGGGATCTGTGCACAGAGCTTCGAGCCTTTAACAGCAATTTTTCCACTTTTGCACAACGCTACAACACCTGGTCTCCAAACTTGGCAAAGGGAACCCGTTCTGATAATGTATCTGTCAGTACGCAGGCTGGGAGCAAGACTTTGGTGCGGCAGAACACAGCAGATGCAGCCGTGAACTGTCCTTCTCCCATTGATCCAAACGTTTTATCCATGCAATCCCCAGATCCAGAGCCTTTAGATAAAAAGGTCCTGTATGTCTCAACCAGCAGACCATTATTCCAAACAGATCCAAATTCACAGTTAGCAGAGCTTGATGATTCATCTTATGCCAACATGACTCCTCCAGAACCTGTGGATCTGTCATTGCTAAGCTGGCCTGAACTGGATCCCGATCCAATGTCCCCTCCTGATCCTCCAGAATCAGAACTACGTTTAGACGCGAGATATTTTTCAAAAGTTTCAACTTCTCAAAGAGTGGATTCAATTGTAGTGGATATTACAAACATAGAACCTGTAAACCTGGCAAACTTCCACTGGCCAAAATTGGATCCAGACAATATTAGTTCACCAGATTCACCACCTCACGAGACTCTTGATCCATCCGTATTACATTGCTTCATTCAAGAGCCTTTAGAAGAAGCTGAGTTATATCCATTATCCTCAAGTTTTCATGTAGCAACAGAGCAACAGCAACGTCCAACTCGAGAATCTGTAAGCCCGATTGTGTTGATAGAGTCAACTGAAGAAATTTCAGATTATAACATTGAACATTATACAGTGGTGGAACCAGGTGACTGTCCTGTGTTGAGTCCACTGACACCTGAATCAATGGATCTCAATGATTTGAAGTGGCCTAGTTTAGAATCTTTGGACGCCGGGTTGCCTAGTCCAGGGTTTACAGATCTTCCTGACCCTCCAACCCCTGAAGCAACTGATTATGAACCTGCTGACCATTCATCTGAAGAGCCTCCTTTCCCAGAGCTACTGGACACCATTTTCTTACAGCCAGCAACTCCAGAACCAGTAGATGTAGATGCATCAAACCCTCTGAGTCCAGAACCTATGTACCCATCTCTTCAGAGTTCAGCATTTGACACAGAGGCTCATTCTGTTGTTTTGTGGTCTAAGAAAGAAACTATGGATCTCGATCAGTCAGGATCGCCAAGTAAGGAACCTCTACATATAAGAACTCCCAGCTGGTCAGAAATGGATCCTGAAATTATTAGCCCGTCAGAACCGACCTACATGGAATCAAGTGTTGCCTACTTAACTCAACTGTCCCCTCTTGAGAGTGTTTCAGTGACGTTTCCTGAAAATTTTTCTCAACAACTAGATGACCAGTATGCTGAGGAGTCAGGTGACCAAGTTACAGAGTACCCACTCAAGCCAGATGCCTTGGACTCGGCAACAATTGACCTCCTAGAGTCAGAGGCAATCTTTTCAGCCATCCTGTGTTCGGTGGAACCAGATGATCCTGAATTTGAGACTCTGACTATGGAAGAGGCGCTGGAAATAGTGGATCCAGGTAACAGTTCCCCTGCAACTATAGACCCAGCGACTGTGCACCCATTTAACTTGTCCCTTCTAGAACTCCAGGCTGCCTTAGAGGTATCTAGGAGAGAAACCACTGATAACGGATCACCAAGAGGAACCGTGGCCTGCAGCCCATCTCCGTCTTGCAGAGATTTCCTTTGGATTAGATGGCAACGAAGGCTACGAGGACGAATGCCCATGTCCAGGAGTGCCAGTATGGAGCTCTATCACAAGACATACTCCAATAACTCAGAGATGTCTTATATGTCTCTGTCTATTTAAGTAACTTAAAGCCACACACAGTGCATCACAGGCTTTCTTAAATAAATCAGAGGATGGAAAAAGGTGTGTGTGGGGTAATGAAGTAAAATGTTTACAAGGTTTGTCAAGTTTTTTAGTGAGAGTGCAAGTGGGTGAATAAAAGGCAGAATGAAAAGAGGAGAGAGTGAGTTAGCCAAGAAACCATTAGAGAGGTTTTAGGCTATAAGTGATCCTTTATTCAGAGCTGATGAGTCCCAATGAGAGGTTGTAGCTAAAAGCAGCTTGATGCTCTCACCCACATTGCATTAGTGTCCCTGGGACACTCAGCTCTTATTTAACACCGAGCAGCAATGACTCATCCATGAACCAAAGTCTCGATTCCACTATAAAACTACTTCTCTACCTTACTTTAAAGTCTGCTAGGTCTGGCATTCATTCTGAAACAAATGTATTTTGGTAGATACTGTGATTGCATTGGCTGTGAAGAGGAAGTTCTTGCTGAGAAATTTTCTAGGGGGTTTTCTTTTTTTTTTTTTTTTTCGAGAGAGAGCCTCTTTCTTTGATAACCTAAGACTTTTAGAGACATTTTTGGTGTTGAAATATTGACTCATGCTGCAGAGATGGAATGTAAAAAAAATATATTTTAAAATCGCCTCTCATCCAGATGGGTTTTAAAAAAGGATGAGAACTGAACATTGACCAAAGACTGCTCAAGGGATCTGTTTGATATATTTTGTGGGTTTTGATCATCCTTTCCTCTGAATGTGGACTTACGGTGGTTACTTTGAGATTCAACAGATATCGGTGATCACTGATTAAAAAAACAAATATGATGGGCGTTCAAGTCAAACAGAGACTTTTGATTGTGCAGAATAACAGAACACAGTTATGAGAGTAAAATCTCACTTTATGCCTCTATATAATCCCCTGCTACATTAATGCACTTAACCGAGCATTTTACTAGTGCTGGGATACCATCATGGTAGAAAGTTTTCTCAATGCACCAGAGCCATGATTAGACTGGCTGCTTCATTCAAATCTGAAATGCTGGCCTCACACAATGGCCTAAACGTAGAAATGGCTTGGAGCAATGTCAGGACTTTACAGGGGATGTGGCAATAACTTCCAGCCGAGTTCCTGTAAGGTGCAAGTGGTGTTGGTGAATGATTGTGCGTAAATTTCCCACAGACAGATGCGTCTCTTCCGGAAGTTGGTGACAAGTTTTCCATCAGTTTTCAAGGATCAGGTGTTCCGCTCGCTGAATGTCCAGTGAAACAGCTGCAGTGTGCTCCGAGCCAACACGGCCGGGATCGTCATTCACAGACGTACTGTACGGCCTTCTTTAAAACGTTTGCATCATTCAGATGTTTTACCGCGACTAAGAGACTCATCACCGTACAGTGCTTAAAGTCTTCTGTAAATGTCAATTGCTTTTACGCCTTCATTCACCAGGATTGACTTGAACGCCCCTCATTTATAAATATATATTAAGAAATGTATAAAACGATGTTCCAGGTAATTCAATTAAAGTGTTCAAAGCCAAAGTCTTGCTGTAAAACAAGCCAGTGGATTTAGTACTGTGAAACTTTTGAAGACACGTTGGGTTGAACGGCCGCAGTTTGCACACTTAAATGTGACGTTTTGAATGCATTCTGTACTTTACTGTTCCATACAGACATATATACAATCAAACGTATATACTGTACATACATGGGATAAATAATTCTAAAAAGGTGGTTGAATCCTGCTCCATAGATTATCGTTTTTATATAGATATTCCTTATTTATTGTGAATATACAGGTGAATGTATACCTTGTTTTTTTTTTTTCCTGCGATGACCGAAGTAATATATGACTGTCACTCGATATGCAAAGAGGAAACATTCAGTTTTACATCAAAATATGGGCCATTAATTTGTCCTATTCATGCTGGAATGTAAAATAGAGCCTTTGAGGTCAAATCTTAAAAGTCCAGTGGGCAAAGTGCTAAACTGTACTAGGATAATAAAAGAAAAAAAGTACAGCTGATGACCAAAAGTAATGTGAAAAATTGTTAATGTTGCTTATGGCATATTTTAAATAACCCATGTGTATTTTTCTGCTCAACTTCAAAACTAGTTAGGAGAATAGTAATGATTAAAGGATTAATTAAATCAATTATTATTGATAAATCTTTTGATATTGTAAAAGGACAGAAAAGTGGTGTTTCAAAAAGATTAAAAATACCTTATTCATAAAATATTGAGACGTTGTCTTAAGAATATAAAATATTACACAACTACTAATGAAGAAATTCAGTTATCCTAAAATTCTCCAGTTTCTCATGAATGCTTTGTTAGGCATGGTTTTAGTGCTTGAGTTATTTGTAGGACATAAAGGATGAATATACACTTTTTGTTAGTTAGCCAGCCACCTAACTAACAATAAAAATATGGCTCTGCAGTAAAACTGTTATTTTTTTCCCACCTAAATTAAACTAATTATCCCATAATTATTTAAGGAATAAAATGTTATTGTACAGCAGATACAGCTGTAGTACGGTCAGTTGCACTTCTAATGTGGTATCTTCTTTAATCGGCTTACAGTATGGTCAATTTCAATTCATTGAAATTCCAAATTACCCAAATAAAAAAAAAAGTAAATTTTCAATTTAAGAAAATGATTAAGTACAAAAAGTCAGAATCAGATGTGGACTGAACCTCAGTCCTGTTGGTGCCTGCCCTCTTTTGATAGAACTTAGTGTTTTCCCTTTGCTGCGACTCTTGCGATTTTTTTTTGGCAAGTAATAAATAAAAAGTGGGTTCAACGCACACATTTAGACTAAACCCACCGGTGCTGTAAAGTACAGTACAACACTGTACAGTAGCATTAAAAAAAGAAAAAAAGAACACATGGAGAACAATATTATTGCTTGCTCATTGCTCCATAACATCATAATGAACCTTAACATGTTTCATAAAGCAGGAAGTATTGGACTGAGCTGTACGGGTAATTTATCGCATGGAAATTTAGAAAGTGTATATTTTTAAAAATCTGAAAGGCTTTCTTTTTGTTGTAGTTGCATATCCAGATGTTATACCATATTTTCCAGACTTTAAGACACTTCGAATTATACAGTATGATGCCAACCTGAAATTGGGAGAAAATTGTGGTTGGGTTTCATTCGATTTTATGTAATTGAAGCTGTAAGAAATTTTTTATCCAAAGTTTCTAAACTTTTTATACAACTTAAGTAGCATGACTGATTATGCATGTTAGTGGAGTCACTAATTTACATTATGTTACATAAATATGCAGTACCGGATCTACAGTTTAGCTCAGCATTTGAGTTTTTTTCTCAAGACTCTAAGGGTCAAACAGCAGCAACAGATTTCAATTCTCCACTTTTCAATCAGTAACTTGGTGTCTTAACCACTTAACCACCAATCATTACTTAGCATTGACTGATAACTGAGCTGATCTACGGCAAAAAGACGAAAGCCATTCTTCCTACCCAGCGTACAAGGCCAATTCTGTTAGACTCTTGTAGCACTGTAGCCAGTTTCACCAACAGTTCATAAGCTCAATTGTAGCCTAATTTGAACAAAACTGGCTCTACATTCAACATACTGTAACAGTTGTACAAGGTAGCATAGTTTCAACATAGTCTTGAGGCAAAAGTTCAACCTGCACAAACCCACTAACGGGCTCAACATTCACCAAGATGCTACCCGACTCCTGGCCGCAGATGATAGTCAATGATGTTAAAGAGTTGTGGCACATTCGGTGTTATAGCCCTCCTGACCTCCCAGCATCGCACCCTGGTTTGATATTCTCTTTAGGACATACACAAGTATCAGTATATCACATTTTTAGTCAAATTTTGGATATTACAGATTTTTCCCCAGTTTCTCCCAAGCAAATCCCACCTAGCTGTTATCTCACCCCATCATACAACAGACATCAGAGGAGGGTGAAGGGTAACATGTGCTTCCTCCAGCCAAAACGACTACCAGCAAACTACCAACCGATCATACTGTATATTTTCCCAGCCACGAATGGCTCACAATCTCCTAAAAAGAGCACAAACGCAAATTTTGTTATGCAACACGAGACGGGGATGACACAGTTTTACAATGAAGGTTTCATTGTTATCCAGATATGGTCAAGATCCACTGCTACCCAGATTGCATAAAGTACTTAATTTATTGAGTAGCACTTACAGTTACATTTAAACATTTGACGGATACTCTTATCGCTCTATAGCAACTTACATAAGTACCTACATAAGTTCATTTCACCAAATAGGTGCCAGAACAGAAAATAGTCTAGATGTCTTTCTTCCTCAATCCCTGAGAGATGGTGGGACCAGTCGAGCAGTGCTAGAAGATCAGAGGTACAGTGCGAAAACTTTGAGGCAAATATCAATAAAATTAGCTCCACGTTTCTCACTTACTCAGTCACTCACTCACTCAGTCAGTCACTCATCGTTTCTACCGCTTTATCCTGTATACAGGGTCGCATTGGGCCTGGAGCCTATCCCAGGAGACTTAGGGCACGAGGTGGGGTACACTCTGGATGCGGTGCCAATCCATCGCAGGGCAATGAAGCTTCTGAGTTATGAAAAGAATTTGGCTTTGTTATTTAATGTAAGTCATTACTAATTAACTGGGCAGAGTGAGTGCTGACAGATGCCTTGCTGTTACAGTATGTTGTTTGAAATAAGCCAAACTATTTAACCAGCCATTTAATGTAGCCTTTAATTAGTTTATATGGATATAAAGCAAAACTGCCATAAATATTACCATTTGCGGTAGATTTGTGATTCGGGGAAAAAAAAAAGCATTTACTGTCTCAATCATTCTTTATAGTGCTTCACCTGTACAGGGTCATGGGATGCCCAAAGCCTATCCCAGGTGACTTGGGGCACAAGGCAGGGGTAAACCTCAGACGGGGTGCCAGTCCATCGCAGGGCACATACAGTAAGCATGCACGCTCCCTCACAGACTGTGGGCAATTTGGCAATTTAGCCTCACCTGCATGTCTTTGGACTGTGGGAGAAAACCACCAACCCGGAGTACCCAGAGAAAACTCACCGAGCATGGGGAAAACATGCAAACTCTTCAGGCACAGACCTGAGCTGGGGCTCGAATCCTCAATCCTGAAGGTGTGAGGCCACAGTGCTAATCACTACACCACCATTCCGCCTGTATTAACAATTAACTGTTAATTTTTCATCACAGTGTGTGAATTAAAAAATAAAAAATCATGAATGGCAAACGTCTCAATGAACACATGATCTCATCTGAATGTAGCAACACTACAAACTCACTACAAAAAGTAGCATGCTTACCATTAAAAATAAATAAATAGAATATTACTTTGGCTATTACAAAAAATTTCAAATGCAAGCCATTTTTGCAAAACGTGCTAGAGGCGCAAAAAAGGTGTCTTATCGTCTGGAAAGTAAGGTATACTGTAGGCTTGCCATTAGACATTTCTCTGATACTACTCCTCGTGAATGCTGTCTTTTTATTTTTATTTATGAATTATTCTTTTTATACTGTCAATGCTGTCCAATCACTGTGAGCTTTGGAATGATTTCAGCATCACTCTTAAAAATTATCTTAACATTTATTTTTGTGTGTGTGTGTGTGTGTGTGTGTGTGTGTGTGTGTGTGTGTGAGTGTGCTCACAAAAATCTGCCTCTCTAAATTTCCTATTTGCAGACGCATCGCTTTAACACAACGGCTAATGGGCCGAACGCTCCTTATAATTTTATTATATTTATTTGTATCGTCATTGCTCGCACTTTTCATTCGTTCCTTCAATTCTCGGACATCATTCTAAATGTATTACATTCTAAATGCTCTGAATGCTACAAATCTAAATGCATAATAAAAAAGCACTTCCGTTGTGCTGGAGCATACTTGTGGCTTTGTGTGATATGGGAATGGAATATTTTTGCAGGGAATTTATTAAGCTGAGATCTGTACAGCAAGCTGAAATGGTAAGTGAAGTCTCCCGCTGAGCAGTCACATTTTCTGTCCAGGGCGTTAATTGATTTGTTATGGCACCCCACAGAGAGTAGAACAGGATTCACTCATGGACTGTTGGTGTACTTCCAAGAAACTCTAAAACTTCACTTTTAAAAAAAAAAGAAAAGAAAATAATTTATTTATGTACTTATTAACATTTGATTTTCTAAGTAAATTAATATTCCCCCTAATGCGCGTTTGTTTGCACTAAGAATCCACTTTGTCCAGGTAGGGTCTTCTAGTTTCTGGCTTTAGACTCCTTTTTTGAGCTGTTGAAATTTTAGTTTCATTTCATTTATTTTCACTTTCCTGAAGAGTTCAGATCAACCTTCAATTCCCCAGAGATCAGGGTGTGCATTATGAGTCATGTCTCAATTCAGAAGAGACTACAGAAAAGTTGCTCACCTGCTCAAGTGAGAGTTCTGGCCTTCCCTTTTATACGTTTATATTTGCACCATTTGGCAGATCCCTTATCTCATTATCTCGACTTACATTTATCTCATTATACATTTGACCAGATGAGGCTGTGGGCCTTGCTTTAGGGCAACAGCTTGATAGTACTACTGTAGGGTTTGAACCTGTGACCTTATGATCAGAAGGCTTACCCATTGAGCTACCATTCTTTTAAATGGCACTTTCAGATCCAAGCGTGTGTATTTCCATTTTTCAACTAGAATTTCATATCCCTGGTTATTTTTCAGTTTTAAATACACACGCTTGGATCTGAAAATGGCTAGCATTAAAATAAATCTTGTATATTGTCAGTATATTGCACCACAAACAGTTCTGCTTCAAATCATGTCAAAAAACTTAACAATATGGCTTTCACACTTGTTTTTCAGCAGAGTATTCTGTAGCTTTTAGCACCTGGTCCAGCACATCTTATTATTTTGCATTTTATATTAAACAAGCCACTTGTGTGCAAGCAATTGTTACCAAAGACTAATCAATTAACAATAAAATGTTTCCATGCTTGATATGATATGTGTATTGTACAGTGTATAGATATGATTTAGTAGTGTTAAGTGATTAGTGTTTGAGGCCAGATGGATTCTCACTTTTCAGCGTTTTCCTGTTTAGATTTTATTCCTCCTGTAAATAATTCTGAAATGTTTAGATGCTGGGATTGTTCTGTAAAACCTGAGACGTTGTATGAGCATGAGATGTTTCCTTTGCTCGCAGGAATCCAGTTCCGCCTTCCATCATCAGGCAGTGTGGACAGACCCTCCCAGCAGCCGCCAGGTAAGGCCACGCCCCTTTATCATTATCACAGCTGAGCTCAAAAGCTTACGTTTAAGCAGTTAGCATTTCACATGTGGTACACAGACATGGCATGCAGTTAAGTTTACAGATTACAAACTAGGTTTTAATTTAGGCTAGATATTAAACATGGGGGTGGACAGAATATAAATAATGAGATGTTTTTACCAAACATCAAAAAGCTGAATCATTTTGGTTTGAAATTACTATTCAGTATGACAGCAAGGAAATTGCTGGAGCTTTGATGGCAAGGTAAGAGCTTAGCATTTTTGTGTCATTTAAAGCCTTTGGTGTCAAGAGCGATCAACCTGAACTGAAGATCTTACTGCTATCAGTCAAATGAAAAACGTTTAAACCATTGTTTTCAGTAAAACCAGTAAAAACCAGTCAAACACAGGGAATGTCTGTGAGTACAAAGCACATCGTTACTCACACTCCTATAGTCCTTTTGCAGTTATGTGACTACCAGGGCATCAGTCAAAACGTTTGGTGGCAGAAGCACTGTTACCCAACTTTAGGCTATTATGTATTATTTTTTTTTTAAATTTTTTGTGATAATTATGTCCTAGGTGTATTTCGAGGTCAAAAAACTGACAGATGGGTTACCTGATGATTACTGGTTGACCTACTGCAGTGGTTCTCAACAGGGGGGGCGCGCCCCATTGGGTGGGCGCGGAAAGATCGGAAGGGGGGCGCAAATAGTTTTCAAGAAAAAACAGAGACAATGCATTATTTGGGCACTGGATGTATTTTATTGCATTTCACCTTTCAGGTGATC
>JAQMYG010000005.1:7199290-7214563 GCA_030014215.1 Clariallabes teugelsi
TTATCTCTTATGTTATAGCTGCTGTAATATATATATATATATATATATATATATATATATATATATATATACAGTATATCTTTTTTAATGGTAAATGAGCTGTAACTATAGAAACGGTAGCATACTAAAAACATGTCCATTAATATAAGTGTAATTTCTGTTATAACTGGACCTGCAGCCAGAAAGTGATTTAAACAGCTTTGTGGTCTAAATATACATTTTATATGAATCTTTCGCATCATTTCAACCGCACAACGCATGAAATGTAGTTCCTCTTTAGTGTTTCCTTTTCATCTGATCAAATCTGTGTGGTCATAATGGAGAGATGTTTAGCTACACAGGAGAGTGCGCTGGTAAAAGACTGATGAGACGGGCTCACATCGAGGAGTAACGGTCACGATAATGGAGCGTCTCCGTTAACTCCGGTTGCTCTGCATTTGCATGCCTTTGAAAGCCTGCTGCTTTGTGAGGACTGTAAATTCAATCTGCTCTGAGTGCCATCATTACACATAACATCACAAAACACACAGTCCTGAAGCACGTGCGCACAGAAATGGGAGCTCATGCACCAAATTGTGTTTGCTGATAAAATAGAAAGATTGCAGTGTCGGGATAACGTATGCAAATCAGCTTTCATTGGGTTTGAAGTAGTTCACGAAGAAAACACACTTGTGTACTGTTAATCTGGTATGTGATTTCCCATAAGCCCTGACTCTCAGATTACCTCTTTAAACTGCTAGTGTTCTGCTTTAAGCACTGATCTAGAGTTGGTCTCCTCCAAGTGGATGAAGAAAATAAATGTGTAAATAAATAAATAAATAAATAAATAAATAAATCACTTGAATGGAATCAAAATCACATCCAGTTATCATTCTCACAGTTAACAGTCTGATGGCAGAATGAGATAACTCCTAAGGGGAAAAAAATTCAACTGAAGCAAGAACTGATAGAGAATGTTTTATGCATGTTTTCATGCATGTTAAAGAAGTCAAAATTGTGTAGGTAATAATAGTGCAACGTTTGTGTCATTTATAACTCCATTTCCCACAATTTTGTCACAATAGATAAATCAGCCTGCAGTTATTTAAGTATGCAACTTGGTATCAATAACATGATGATTGGGATATAATAAAATTTTTTTTTAAAAAGTCAAACTCATGCTTTGATTGTGAGTCTCTGGCAGCAAGGACATTAAATTAGATTTCTCTAATGACTTGTGACTGCAGTCGCTCAGTAGTTCAGGATTGAAATTCCCACAAACAGTTTTGTACCTGAGCCTCCAATAATGAAAGTGGACTCCATATTAACTTAAACACCTCTTCTGTAAGACTAAACTTCCAGCCTCCCGATACACAGCGTGAGTGCAGATTAATTCTTGTTGTCTGATATCACCCAAACGAGGATGGGTTCCCTGTTGAGTCAGGTTCCCCTCACAAGGTTTTGTCCTTTTGTCATCTCAGTGCCATTGTCACCCTCGGCTTCTTCATCAGGGACAAACGTATTTCTAATTTATACACATTTCCTCACACTTTTTGAACTCATTCCATAATTTGAGATCAATAGTTTTTGATTTTGCAAAGCTGTTTTGTGACAATGACCGTTGTTAAAAAACGCTGTATAAATTTAAATTGAATTGAATTGAAAAATTGGATTAAGGAGAAAAGTTGTGTTTTGTGGCACAACAATTACTTACAAATTAATTACAAATATTGTTGAGAGAAACATAAACAATAAAGAAACTTAAGTTTATAGCTTCCTCTACCAGTTTCAGTTTCACTTCTGCTTCACCACAGTACTTACACCACTGCATTCTGCATAGTTTGATTAGGTATATAACATGGTGTTCGAATGACATTCAAATCACATAATGTCCTGTTTCACAGAATGCATTAGGGATGTTAAGTGATGCCAACCTGTCATTTTTTACTTCTGGAATGACTATGGCAGTAACAGAGTTTAAACAGCCTTTCATTGGCTTTGCAATTCAAACATTCAAACCACTTTGTAGTGGGATGTACTGTATCTCAGCTTCACTGATCACTGATGACGGCTATGTGACATACTTTGCTCAAATCGTGGAAGTTCAAAGGCTTAGACTGAATTTTGCTAACATAAATGGAAAGTCGATATAAATCGCCTGAGCCCAATTGTAAACAGTTATATTTAGAATCACATATTCTCCACATATTTTCTTCAACTTACATAATGTAACACATAATGTGACACAATTTCACATAATCTGAAATTATAATACTGCTAACTGTCTGCCATTTGCATCTGCATGTAAGGAGTTTTGTGATTGGTCAACTCACTATACACAACATAGTTTCAACCAGTGATGAACATTTTCAACCAATTAAACAAACTGTTCTGGAATTAATAAATTGAATGCCTTCCAAACCATGAAAGTCGATGGATAACGTGTCGCCAACTTTTAATGATGAAGCAGTCAGAGGCGATTATATAGAGAAATAAAGGGATATTTTACTCTTATATCTGTGTTATGTTATTCTGTGCAATCAAAAGTCCCTGATAACTCGAATGCCTTTTGTATAACTTCAGTAGTGAATTATATTTTTGGAATGGCATTTTTTTAGGAAATCAAAACTCAATTATTACTCTATATTAAAAATCTATGTCTGAGAACAACTTTGTACTATTCGGGAAAGTCTGCTGAAGACTCTGCTGAAGAAACAAAGATTCTGAGTGCTTAGAGTCTCACAGACATAAATCACTGGGAATCTAACATGCTGGAAACGTTAAGGTCTGGAACTATAAGGCTCTGGATATCATCTATCAAAATGTATTGGCAGTGTCGGGACTACTTGTAAGGTCCTGGAGATAAAGAGCTTTGATTGTGTAGCCACCAGAAACATAAAACCCTGTGAATTCAAGTTCCAGGAATTAGACCTGAGACTATAGTAGTGTAATGTTATGTAATGTAGGAACATCACATAGGGGACCACATGATCAAAGAAAACATTTTCTTTTCAGACTCAGTGTGGCATCATGTAATATTCCCTGCTAGCTTAAACATGGGCTATTTTTTAATGTCAGTTAATGCTCTTTTGAAAAAAAAAAAATGACTAAACGTAGCTTTCAGCTTTCAAACAAAATGCTTTTAGAGGCAAATTTTCTAAAACACTGAGTACGTTGAGTCCATTATAATCCTGCCACCTCACAATAGTCATTTGTCATTTTCATCCATGAAAAGCTGTGCTTTTGAGTTGGTTCATCTCTCAGGCCAATCTGCTAAAAGATTAGTCATCATCTATGTGTATTACTTACCTTCATGCTACGTCAGCAAGGATTTAAATAAGAGTAAAATGTAGCACGTGAAATACTGAAGTGTAATTAGCCATCACTAGTTTGGGACAAACTGATTATGTATCTGCATTAAAAGTAGAGTAAAATAAAAGCTACAGTATATAGACTGTCCTGGATTGAATGGCTAATTCACTAGCCCTTTATCAAAAGTATGAAATAATGTATTTTGGAGCTCGTATGCACTGATCAGCCATAACAGTAATAACATTACCACTATAACATTATCAATTGTATATCAGAAAACTGGTATCATGGAGACTCAAGGCTCACATCCTACAGAAAAAGCCAATGCAACAAAACTTGCCCGCTAAAAGAGTCAAAGCTGGCTATGACAGAAAGGCATCCGAACACCCAGTGCACCACAGAACACGGTGCACAAGACCCAAGGCCTCCCCAGATCCCAATCCGATCAAGAACCCACATCCAGAAAGACTTTCAGAAGTGCTTTGAAACTTTTCAGGATCGCCTTTAATCTATTTTAATCATATTAGTCATTTTAATTATATTCAATTATACTCTGAAAAAGACTAAGATCAATTACAGTAATATTCAATTCAGACTGAAAGTGATTAAGTGGTCAGGGTCTCTTCTTGATCTCCACTTACTAACAATTTGTTTTACAGAGAGTTAATGGTCCCATATTGTAGTATTTCTTTATTACAGTTAACTCAGGTTTCGAGCTCCCCAATAGTGTATGTTTACAATACCTCTCAGTTATACCTTCTATTTAGCTTCTCTCCCATACTATTTCACAGTCTATGTCTATGATGTACTGCTGAGCCACGCCCCCAGTGAACATCATTGCTTAGCAACAAGCCCAGGGAAGGGGCTCTCCTCACTTTTTGTATGAAGTCACATTAAGACCAAAGAATAATCAATTAATTAATGATTTTTTATCATTTTTATGTTGTGAATCAGGATCAGTTCCAGTTCTGGTAACAGGGTCTGAGGTAATAATATTTCCAAATGTATATCTATATGAATAAAAGGTATTGTCTGTACACTGGTTAGAACTCGATCTTTCAATGATATCTTTACATTTCATGCATTGGAGGACCAAAACCAGTCCTAGAAACATTCCTGTCCGTATGTCTGTCTGTCTGTCTGAATGTCTGTCCAGCCAGATTACGTCACAGCATCTAGCAGTTGTTTGTACTCATTCAGCGCTTTTGTTTTGAGGTGGCCATAGTTATATGTGTCACTCAACAGAGCCAATCAGTTCAGGCGAGAGTGTGTGTGTGAAGGGGCACGGTGTCAAATTATGCGCGCGCACACATAACGACAGACTGAATCAGAGAGAGAGAAAATGGATCTTTAAACTCTCTAATAAGACTTTCTTTTGCTTTACACGCACGCACATGTGTGTTATAAGAAACAGTACATGCGCGCTGTACACACACGCTTACAAACACAAAATAAAATGTTTTACGTGCACACCCGTGGTCACAGTGTTATAGTAAACAGTACACGCATGCACGGATGTTGATTATTGATATTATCAGGCGAGATGATTACCCATAATTCCGCAACGCAAGAGAAAGAAAAAACATTGGCTCAGTTGTGATCACATGATGCTCGGCATCAAAACAAGAAGCGCATACGTGCTACATGATACTTGGTACTCGTAAACCAAGACTTGTTCGTTTTTCAAGTCAAAATTTATTTAAAATCTTTGCTCGTCTTGCGGAACACTCGCAAGCCACATTACTCGCAATCCGAGGTTCCACTGTATACAAAAAAATAATACAAAAGACTAATACAAAAATATGCAAATCCCATAGAATCTGCCAATTAAGCAGCTCAATTAAGGGATAAATGTTAACTTCACTGACCTTGATTTGCACCATAAAATGACAACAGTGGAAAATTAAAAGAAAAATCCAAAAAGAAAAGAAAAGTCTTGGAAATGTTTTCCAAATATTTCAATGACTGGCCTATGAAGGCTTAAAACTAAAGTTTTCTTCCTCCGTCACCTTTCTATTTCTGTTCATACACATCATAAGATGGCCAAACATTTTTGGAGGACACACTAACTGCTAGCTGTTCTGTAAATATACTGCCTGGCCAAAAAGAAGGTCGCACACTCTAATATTTCATTGGGCTTTTAGCTTCGATTATGGTCTGCATATTTGCCATGGCATTGATTTCTTCTGCTTTTGGAACATCAGAACATTTATTTCTGTTCCAAGTTGCATGAATTTTTGGCAGAGATCTGACTGGAGAGTTGAAAGTTAAAGTTAGCCGTAAAGTCTCCTCCAGAACATCTAAAAAAAAAAATCTTTCAATGAAGTTAAAGTCAGTACTCTTGGTGGGGACAAATTCATGCCTGAAATTAATTCCTTATTCTTCCAGGACCACTTTTTCACATATTGATCCCTCAGCATTGTTTTGAACCCAGAGAGTGGGATATCGAGGCGGTCTCAAGCTTCAACTTGAATAGATGTAACACTGTGCAGATACTTGCACTCTCCGTGAGACAGGGTGAGATTTTACAGTGAGAGTCTTACATTGTATGTGATGTACATTAGTATAGTGTAAGATTGTACCTACATGTAAAAAAGGGCTAAAAATCCAGGAGATTTTGCAGGGACCTGTGCGATGATGGTGGTCTTATTATTATTCGACTGTGGGTCGGGTTCATACATTCATTTAGACATGTGTTGTTTAGCAGCAGGACGTCAAGGAGCCTGACCGCCTCGGGCAAGACGGCCGCGGTGATTGCGTCCTCTTGGCTTGTTTTTCCAGACGTCTGTTAGTTCCTGGCATTTCCCCTAAACACCTCTATCAGTGTTATGCATCAAACACTGATGTCCTCATTTCACCTTTAAGTCTGCCTTAAAGCTGGCTGAGACAATCGATGGAGACTATCGTCGTGTCCCTTTGGCGAATCCTAGAAGCTGTGCAATTTATTTAAGGCTGGCAGGTTGACATTAGCACAGATTTTTTTTTCTTGATCTCTTTCCTTCCCTTAGTTTCCTATGGGTGCTTTGTCACGTGAAGTGTTTAGACTGTATAAATGGAACGCTGGTGTGTGCCCTCGATGCCAGCATCACACGGATCGAAACTCAATCGCAGTGAGAAAGCAATTTGACTCTGAATCGACTCGGTGAATCCGGCGTGCCATGTGTTTGGTGTGGCAGCATTTATTTGTTGTTGTTTTTTTTTGCTAACTGAGTAGCAGGACACACAGTAATACTGCCTTCCTGACACCTTGTAAGCATTAATAATGACATTTCCAAGCCTTGGCACATTCCATGTTTGAAGCCCAAAAAAACAAACAAACAAAAAAAACCATGGACGCCTCCACAAATGTGTCTGTCAGAGGTCATGAAAAGCTTCTTTAAGTGAACTGATAGGCTTCTCAAAATAATGATTAGTTTGGTCAGTGTATGAATAGGTTGCTTAAGAACTGGACAACACTTACAGTACACTTCACACCGTGAACAAGGTTCCTTTATAAATGATCTTGCCTTAAGATCGGTTCACTTTGTAAGTAGCAAAGAAGGTAGAGTTAAAATTTTGAGTTGAATGATTTATATGTTTTGTAGGTGTAGATGGGAAATTCCAAGTTTGCCTGAAAACATTTTGCAGCATGTGCCAAATAAGACAACTGTATGATTACAACAATGTCACAAGTTCTGGAAAATAAAACTTAAACTTACCATGGAGAAATATTGTCTCATTAGGTTTACGTTTTAAGATTAAACCTTGGATGTTGGCAGTGGGAACTTGGAACTCAATATTTTTTTAACCTACATGCTGTGTTTCTTGTTGAAGCTCTGGGTGCCCATGTTGATTTGATGTTACTTGCTAAACTTTAGCATTGTGTGGGATTGTGTCATCACTCACTCACTCACTCACTCACTCATCATCTACACTGCTTTACAGTATCCTGTATACAGGGGGCCTGGAACCTATTCCAGGAGACTTGGGGCACAAGGTGGGGTACACCCTGAAGGGGGTACCAATCCATCACAGGGCACATGCGCACACACACACACACACACACACACACACTCAAATACTCATTTACACACTACGGGCAATTTGGGAATGCCAATTAGCCTAATCTGCATGACTTTGGACTGTGGGTAGCAACCGGAGTACCCGGAGCAAACCCACCAAACACGGGGAGAACATGCAACCTCCATGGACATTGCTTACTACTAAGCCACCGTGCCATCTAAACTGTGTCATATGCAAGTTTAATATTTTTCAGAGTAATAATACTCATATTTGCTTCCAAGTAACAATGACACACATTTGCTGTGCTTTCCTCTGGTGCCAGAACTCGTGGGAAATTTCAGTGATTTGATGAGGCGTTTGGGTGGCAATGGCTTAGCGAGCTAATCATGCTGTGAAACAAATGCTTCTCAGAATGTCACTGTTGTCATTCCTGCCCCAGTGGGAGTATTAAACTGTTGTTATTCTCTTAAAGGTCTGGAGTTACACGATATTTTGCACAGAGAATAACTCTTTAGAGTTGTTTCCCCTTTAACCCTGTCTGACTCGGACTTACAGACCGGTGGACATGCAAATAAATCTACACACGTGCAAACGCAGACAGACACACAATCTCTTACCAGGTGCACAGAAAGAGGCTGAGCTGAAGGATAAGACAGTCCAGGCTGAGCTGAAGGATAAGACATTTTTTACTGCCAGCACCTTTCAGACGTTCTTGAGCAAAGAATTTTCAAAGCTGTTTTGAAGGATAGACACCACAACGAGCCTAAAAAGCTATTTAGGGGTCTATCATGGGTGGATTAGAGGACCACTTTCGTCTGAACATGAAAGAGTTTTAAGTCTAATCCCTCAATCAACATCAGAGCAGGACGAGAGGATATAACTGTCAGCCGTCTTCATAGCTCTCTTTCTGTCTCACACACACACATTCTGACTTACACCCGAAAGACAAGGTCATGTCTTTTATTTTGAAACAACAACCTTAAAGCAGAGTAAGAGTAGCACGTAGCATTTAATAGGAAAACCTGTATACCTGCTAATTTGTGGTATTAGCCATCAGATTTCAGCAGTGCACAGCTTTAGATCACACTGATATGGGTCAGGATCTTCAGACTCATCAAGCATCAGAATGGAAGTGACCTGAATGATTGGTGTCAGTTTCAATATTTTAAAAACTATAGATCAGAATGATGGGGGAAAATAAAAAAAGTTCTACTTTTTAAAAAAAGTTGAAATAGGTGAGAGTAGAATGGAGAGACTGGTTCGAGCTGACAGGAAGCGCTTAACGCATGCTTTACAACCGCGGTGAGCAGAAAAGCATCTTGGAACGCATAACTCATAATGGGTGGATGCACTAAAACAGCAGACGGGTTTCATTAATGTCAGCCAAAAACAGGAATCTTTGAGATTGGAATAAGACCAAAACACATGAACTGAAGATCTTGACCTGGACCTGCAAGAGTTTATGCGTTGTGCAGCTGCCACGTGATTGGATGATTGGATAACTGCAGAAATGTCCAGATGTCACTACGTCTCTTTCTCTCTCCCTCACACACTCTTTGTCTCTCTCTCTCTCTCTCTCTCTCCCCTCAGCGGTCACCTACACCCCCAGTACTCCCACTTATAAGTGCACACCCCCTCCAGTGCCCCCTCGCAGTGCCTCCAAACCCCTCATCTCCATCACAGCACAAAGCAGCACCGAGTCCACGCAGGACGCCTACCACGAGGGACGCCTGGCCAGAGCAGGTACATGCCAAACCAGGGTTACTGGCTTTCTAGCCACAATAAGCATTAGCCTGGTTATTTGAAATACACGTGGTGGTATTGGTTTTACTAGATAGTATTTTCCTTCATCTTCACCACCTTAACAATATCAGTATTAATGCTCCATATGTATCGGGAAATGGTTTCTCCATTTAATCTAGAGACCTCGCAAAATCACTTTTTCTTGTTCATCACCAATACGAGAACATTGAGCAACAGACAACATTTACTGAGCTTTAAATTATTCTGTTCGGACTGTATACGATTATAATACTTATATTACCCCAATACTGCAATCATAAAATAAACATACTGTAGATATAACAAAGTATAAATAAAAATAACTAATCAAACATACAAAAAATACAACTAAGCCTCAACTGTATGTTTTTGTTTTTGTCTCCAGAAATTTTTTTCAGAATCAAAGTTCTGTTTTTTGCCAGTTGTTTAATTCATTCGTCTCTTTTCTGATTATTTCAAATATAATTACTTTATGTAGTTTTTTTCGTTGGTAAGCTACATATATGTGCATTTACTCAGTGTGTTTTATTAGTAAAAAGTAAAAACAGGCACACATGAAGACTCAAGGTGATCCATCATTAAAACAATAAAGCAGGCATAAGTCGGAAAACCAAAAAAGACAAAAAGAAAGGCAGGAATAGATAGGAAGAGACAGAAAGTTACAGAAAGAGGTAGGATGAGGGGGAACTTTAGGAAGAGAAAGAGACAATAAAAGACAGGAAGAAGCAGCAAGAGCCAGGAAGAGCTATTAACAGACATATATAAGGAAATAGAAAGAGAGGAAGAGAAAGAGACAGGAAGAGGCAGAATGAGACAGGAAGAGGCAGAATGAGACAGAAAGAGCCAAAAAGAGAAAGGAAGAGACAGTTACAGGATGGAGAGAGAAAGAGGCATCAAGAGATAGAAAGAGGCAGAAACAGACAAGGAGAGAATGGAAGAGGCAAAAAGATGCAGGAAGAGAAAGAGACAGGAACAGGAAGTAAAGCTCAAAAACACACACTTACAGATGAAGAGACTAAGACAAAGACTAAGCAGGGTATCAAATATTTTTTTAAAAAATCCTAAACAAAGGACAAGTACTGTATCAGGAAGTAGACCAGTCACATCACTATGTAAAAAAAAAAAAAAACATGTATAAGTGACCAGAGATAAATAAGACTGGATGAGGGGAAACTTTAGTAAATTTGGTGTGAATCCTGTCAGAGATTCAGCTTATCTACTCAGTGATCTTATCTGTGTTTGCTAATGTAGTAGAAGGGAAGTAAAGAGTTGTGTCTGATCTGCAGGTCTAAATGTTCTACTCTAGGTGGCGCGGTGGCTTAATGGTTAGCACTGTTGCCTTGCACCTCCAGGTTCCGGGTCCAATTCCCGCCTCGGGTCTGTGTGCATGTTCTCCCCGTGCTTGGTGGGTTTCCTCCGGTTACTCCGGTTTCCTCCCACAGTCCAAAGACATGCAGATTAGGCTAATTGGCGTTCTCAAATTGCCCGTAGTATGTAAATGAGTGTGTGTATGTCTGTGTGCCCTGCGATGAATTGCCACCCTGTCCGGGGTGTACCCCGCCTCAAGCCCTAAGTCTGCTGGGATAGGCTCCAGGCCCCCCGCGACCCTGAATACAGGATAAAGCGGTATAGACAATGAGTGAGTGAGTGGGTTTTCTACTCTAGTGGGATTAGTTACTGGTTATAACCAAAGACTATATCTTAGCAAGCAAAAAATCTACTAAGTATGGGCAAATTCAATTAATATTCCTTTTAAACATTCTTTAAAATCGATGTAGAACCCTTAAGCCCATTTGCCTGGTATTAATATACATTTCAAGATTTAAATAGCCAGAGAAATTTGTTAATTTCATGCAGAAACAACATAATTTCATGCAGAAAACAGAAAAAAACTAACTGCTGTTTTAATGATCAGACCATTTTAAACTTGAAATAAGTAATAGTGTTATTATTATTATTATTATTATTATTATATTAATATTATTGTTATTGTTATTATTATATTAATATTATTATTATTATATTTATTCCAAGAGCACTTGACTTTGCCAAGTTATATTTATTTTGTTCTCGCAAACAGGGCAAAATGACATCTTAGCATTGTGAATCTAGTAAAATGCAATTAGTATTTCTTTATTAAGTATTATAATTATTAAGCCTATTTATAATACGCCAAGACGTTAGACGCTATTTTAAGCATTAATTAATTTTTATATACTGCATAAAAAATTAGGGGAACACTTAGTCCTGGTTTGACTTGAACCTTGCATACACATATGAGGGGCGTTCAAGTCAAACCGGGACTAAGTGTTCCCTTAATTTTTTTGAGCAGTATATAATCTACAAATAGAACCAGAAGTAAAATATTTCTGAAATGAGTTATGAGTTATATTTGGTTTGTTGTACTCTTAAGTTATAAAATCTTTACATTGTAGTGAAGCCGGTCTTGTCTGTTCTTCACTCAGGTCTGTGGGGTTCAGAAGGACTCGGGCTCGGTTTGGGTCGCACCCTCTACAACTCCACAGACAGCTTGGACAGCGCCAAGGCCGTCACTATCGCCATGGAAGCGGCGGCCATGGCCATGGCGGGAAAAAGACACCCGTCGACTGACTCCCACAGCTCGGTGCTGACCTGCGATAAAGCCATACTCGTATCCAAAGCCGAGGAATATCTAAAAACACCTCGATCATCTATAGGCATACAGGTTAGACACTTATATATACACACACCACACACACACACACACACACACACACAAACACACACACACACAATCATGTTACATCTTCAAAATCATGTATGCACCACACATAGTACCTGTAATGTACTGGACTGCTTGATGGTTCAGTTTACAGTGAGGTGCGTCCATAGTGAAGTAGTGATGGTGTAGAAGTACAGCACCAATTAATTCACTTCAACATGATTTCTGCTTTCTGTATCAGTGTGTTCCTGGTTTTCCTCTAAAGAAAAGCATCATTAGTGCTCCATTTTGTCATTTTGCCATTTTCCCTTTAAATTATCTATTTTATTTAATCACAGCCAAGTACCATTAGCGACAAACATTTATGCCTCCACAAAACGAGGAACTTAAATTAGAAAACACGCATATTTAGAATCATACTGTAAAATGCCCGGTCTGTGCTGAAGCTGGCCAACAGGGGGAGTAAATCCATCAGAAACATTCTAACGACAAAAATCTTTATATTATATAAGTACATAAAAAAAATGGATAGTATGCATGTAGGTGAGCTGTAAGAACTTGTCATAGATTCCATCTTTTGGGCCATTGTTGCCATGACAACAAGCCAACCTAAGCTCATATTTTTTGTCTTTTCTCCATGCCTCTGCTCCATCATTCACAATTATTACTTTGATTATTTTTTTTATTCATACACTTTTGTGTCTAAATCTGTTATAAACACTTTTTTATGGGTTTTCTCCTATTGGAACAATCTTTAGTTATCGTAGTAAGTAAGTACTATCCATTTGAGCGAATATGAGAAATGTGTCAAAAGCGTTAGCCTCTTAATGAAAAAAAAATCCACCTTGAAAAATTTCCATATTGATATTTTTAATAAGCATTATCGTTTATTAAAACTAGTTTGGATTGGGATCTGCCCTTGCTTCTTCTCTACCTAGAGAGTGATGCAGCGATGCTTTAGCCTTTAAAAGTCTGTCCAGCCTTTTCACCTTAACACAAAGTTTTCATCATCCAAAGCTCCATCTTTCACACTCTATCATCATCCATGCATCATACATCCGCAATGCATTCTGGGATTTTCAGTCAAGTTTTTTTTTTCAGCTTGCAACTAGGTTTTCTCCACTTACGCACTTAATTTAAGGGAACCTAATATGCAGAAAAAAATGACTTTCTTTAGTCATGTTTAGACATTAAGATGGGTCTTCAGTATGCATGCACAAAAAACTAAATTTCTTGAAGAAATTACAACATGGCAATTAGATTTTGCACTTATGTGACCTCATATAAGAAGAGCTCCTCCCCCAGTTTGTTGCTCAGCTCTGCTGTTCTCTGAAGAGACATGGCTCAGGAATATCTCATTTACATAGACATGAACTCAACATGAACATATGTTTCAGCATGGGATTGTCCTTTAATTCATACTTTAAAATTAGAAGTCAAGTTTAAACTTTTTATC
Source organism: Clariallabes teugelsi (assembly GCA_030014215.1). Lineage (NCBI taxonomy): Eukaryota > Metazoa > Chordata > Actinopteri > Siluriformes > Clariidae > Clariallabes > Clariallabes teugelsi. Next base: position 7,212,523 of record JAQMYG010000005.1, read on the forward strand.
CACTGTACTATAGATATTCACTACATAGTGTATAAGGGTCGTAGTGTCAATGAACATTCTATATGTAGTGCCCAATGTGAGTGTGGTGTATGTGTGTGTGTTTTGTTGTTGCACTAAAAATAGCTTTCAGTGAGTCATCATAGTGCTATCTATTAATTAAGATTCAGCTCAGACTCTCTCTCTCTCTCTCTCTCTCTTTCTGTTTTTGTCGCTATTTTCTTCCTCAGTTTTATATTCTCAGCTTCGACCCACTCTTTGGCTCACGCTCTCTCTCCGTCCATTTGATTTAGTGTGCAGTGCACTCATCCTCGCTTCCCTCACTCCCTCACTCCTCTCCACCTGTCTTCCTGTTGGTTCTTTCTCTCTCACACACTTTTCGTCTCTCCATCTCTGTGTTTTTGGCTCGAGCGAGTCTGGCAAGAGCCATGCCATTTCTCAGTGCCATCTGAAATGTCAGACCAGTACTGGAAGAAAGCAGGACTCATACAATTATAGCACTGTGTGTGTGTATGTATGTGTGTGCGTGTGTACAGTATGTGTGTGTCACATCGCCATGGAACCAGCGTGCTTCACTTCAGATTCAACTTTTCTCCAACTCCCACTCTGCTTCATGAGACTGAAAGATGAAAGGAAAAATGTTTTGGTTTCCATTTAGAAAAAAGTTAAACATTCTTTAGAAAGCCTTATGAACCTCCATGTTACTTTTGGCAGTCGTGTTGCCCAGGGAACATAAAACAACTGATAGTGGAAACAAATGGATATCATATACACGTGTATACTCAACACAATAAATAACAATAAAAATATATATATAACATTTACCACAAAAAAGGAGAAAACACTTAAAAGACAGTTTAAGGTTTTAAATATTTCGTATGTCTTTTGTTAAAATAAAAATGTTATTTTGTATGGAAACAATTTTGCTAATGTGTGTGTTTACATTTGTATGCAGACTTGCCTGTTTCTTTAAAGCATATGCCTTTAAGGCAGCACAAGGTTATTCTATAATCTTTCAGTCACAACCATCTCTCTCTCTCTCTCTCTCTCTCTCTCTCACAGACACACACACACATAGAATGACATTTACGGTGATTTTGCATAAAAGTAAGCGAATCTCAGTAACCCCATCACCTCTGGAAGTAAAAGATCACTTTGGACTTTAAATAAGGAAATAAACCACACTGTTGGTATTTATGTCATGCTGCACGAGGAGAAATAATCAGCGTCAGGATGGTGTAAGGTGAAACAATCTGTTACTCTTACAAACCTGATCCTGATTTATGAATTTTCTTTGGAAATGCGTGCACATAATACATAATAATCAACAATAAATGGATTGTTGTTTAACAGGTGTGTAATTGCTGATTCCGTAGGGAGACGTTTATTTAGCATTTATGAAACGAGTGTCCAGTGTCAGTTGTGTACAAAGTGCTCAGTTGTAAGAGGAATAAAACACACATCAGTACCAGTAACGCTGCTTCATCACACCTTCCTGGTGCTGTTGATTGTTTTCCCATAATGGAACACTTCTGAGTGCTTATTCCTGGTGTCAGTAGACAACTGTAATGGGTCTAAGGTTTTAAAGGGTTTTTTGGAAGAAAGAAAATTATCTGATGGATAAAATAACCCTTCGATGTCGCTTCTTAAACGTACAACAGCACAGAAAAGAACAAAGCTGCTGTCCCGTGGGACCCCCCGACTCCAGATCTGTGCAGATAAACAAGCAGCAAGCCAACCACATAGCCGTCAGTTAGAGCAGATAAGAAAAATAAAACACTGAAAACAAAAAGCAGCGGTGATAGATGTCACGATCCCAAGGGACTTTAATGTTCAGAGGAACCAATATTAGAAGCTGAAGAAATCCTGGGGATTATAAATGAGACCACAGAGCACCTCTGTGCTCGAGGGTCAAGTCATTTCGCCTTTGCTGGAAGTTCAGCCCAAATGCTGAGGCTGAGTTTAGCTACACTGCGTTCCAAATTATTACGCAAATGATATCTTTCTCTGATTTTCATAATTAGTAAATGCAAATGACAGTCAG
>JAQMYG010000005.1:7250613-7261614 GCA_030014215.1 Clariallabes teugelsi
TACTCCTCAAATACAGTCATTTCTCTCTGTCTCTCACACAGACACACTTCCCTCTTACTTTCTCTCACACAACACACACACACACACACACACCTGTGTGATCTGACTCCATCAGCTAGGTGTGGAGGGCTGCATCCTAAACCATCCCAAATTCACAACTTAAGTCCCCTATATAGACAGTGCAGCCTTTTTCAAATGAACATTATAGCTATTTTCCAGCCGTTAGCAGAATCAGTTAACGTGTGTGTGTGTGTGTGTGTGTGTGTGTGTGTGTGTGTGTGTGTGTGTGTTTGAGAGGGATTTGGGTCACCCCCTATATGAATAAGATGTGTGGTTTGAGACACGTCCACAGTGACCTGAAGATGACCTGATGTGTTATGGGGTTCGAACAGTCTGCTTAGTGTCTACAGGGTGTGATTTGGGACACGTCCATAGTGTCTCTGGCTTTTCATCCATTTATAATTTACATTTAATGACAATAACACCCATGAAACAATAAGTGATGAAGTTGCTCAGTTGTCCATGCACACACACACACACACACACACACTGTGTACAGTGCAGGGCGATTATTAATCTCAGTACACTGGGGCACTCCCTCACGCCTCGGTTTAATTACAGTTCTTACTGACAGCTCAGGACCAACATCGATTGTTCTAAGAAGAAGAGAGAGTCTGACCAGAGATCTGACTGTTTCTCTAAATCTATCTCTCTCCCCACTCTCTTCATCTTTTGCCTGTCTGTCTGTCTGTCTGTCTGTCTAATTGTCTGTCTTTGACTGTCTGTTTGTTTGTTTGTTCTTCTTGTCTATCTTTCTTTATGTCTGTCTTCATATCTGTCTGTCTATCTATCTATCTATCTGTCTGTCTGTCTGTCTGTCTGTCTGTCAGCCTAATAAGACAAACAGAACAGAAGACAGATAGGACAGATGACACACAGTGGGGACAGTGAGCCGAAGTGGGATAGCGGAACACAAGACAGATTGGTCAGGGAGATGGAAGACAGATCAGGCAGGGAGGCAGAAGACACAAAGGACACCAAGACTGAAGATAGATGTGACAATGTGTCAGAAGACAGACGGGACAGCGTGACAGAAGACCGATGGGCCAGTGAGACAGAAGACCGATGGGAAAGAAGACAGACAGACGCCACAACGTGACAGAAGAAAGACAAAAGTGTTATTGCAAATATCGACTAGAGACTATAAATACAGAAGCCCCACAGGACCCCTGATATCTGTACACTGTTGGGGAAAAAGACCCAGAAGAAAAAAGTCTTTGTGAAGTAGAAAGAAAGACATTTGTGTCAGCCATTTGTCTCTTCCAAAACACTTTGTCATATTATTCACTCTCTTTGAGCTCTTATTGACTCTGGGGTCATGGCACAGCAAGTACAGTACATCAGAGGGACAGGAGAGAGAGACACAGCTTGAGCAGACAGAGGGGAGAAAGAGACTGCATGAGCATAGAGAAGGGAGAGAGACAGCTTGAGCAGAGCGACAGGAGAGAGATAGCTTAAGCAGAGAGACCGGAGAAAGAGACAGCATGAATAGAGAGACAGGAGAAAGAGACAGCTTGAGCAGAGGGACGGGAGAGAAAGAGACAACTCAAGTAGAAGGACGAGAGAGAAAGAGAGAGAAAGCTCATACAGAGAGACAGGAGAGAGAGACAGGTTGAGCAGAGAGAAGGGAGAAAGAGACAGCTTTGGCAGAGAGACAGGAGAGAGAAAGACAGCTCGGGTAGAGAGACGGTAGAGAAGGACAGCTCGAGCAGAGAGAGGGGAGGGAGACAGCTCGAGGAGAGAGAGGAGAGAGAGACAGCTTGAGCAGAGAGACAGCTTGAGCAGAGAGACAGGAGAGAGAAAACAACTTGAGCAGAGAGACAGTTGTCTTATATCCACAGTTCTGTTCTCTGGAGTTCTACAGACATTTAAAATCAGTGCCGGGTGAACTGGTGTGTGTAGGAAACTGAAAGTAGTGTTTATTCACATGTGGCTGAATCGCTCTGTGTTTTACACACACCTGAACAAATCCCCGGCATTAGCACCGATCCATAAACAAGTGTTTCCTTCTGTCTGCTGTTACACTTCTGTCTTCTTCAGTAACTTGTTATGACACGCCACACAGCTCTGTCTGTCATCAGCCAGGTTCTTTCTAGATTGAGTGTGTGTGTGAGTGTGTGTGAGGTGTGTGTGTGTGTGTGTGTGTGTATGAGGTGTGGGTGTGGGTGTGGGTGTGGGTGTGTGCGTCATGGTGGTTCTTTTGCCGTGTCTCTAAGGATCTGTAAATCCAGGAGACCAAACAGCACAGTTTGAGGAACACCTGAAGAAGGCGTCCGTGTTTGATAGGCACGCTGGGGCTGCGCTAGTGTGGAAAACAGGAAGTGATGAAGATAGGACAGGAAATGAGTCGAGTTTCTGATATCTCCTTTGTTTCAATTGGTTTGGATTTTCTCTTCTATCTGTCCATCTAAAGTTGATTGTTTTTCTATAACTGAACAGCCCGAAGTTTTGCCTCTCACACATCGTGACAGTTACTTTGTTCATCTGTTAAACAGTGACACACAGTGTATGAAGGAGTCTCCAGTGTCGGGGGCAAAGCTTTCAGATGTTTTTAGGACAGAAGTGGTTTTTATGCTTTTGTGTAACAAGCTGCTTTTATTAGCGAGAGAGAACGAGTGAAATGATGAGGTTTTATAGCTGCTGTAATTTAGCTCCTGACAGGAACCTGTAGTTTGTATGTTCTGTAAATATAAACGGATAAAACGAAATAAAGTCACTTCTGGTGAATGGAATTTGTTGAATGATGGTTAGAATCCTGGTCAAGAACTGATGCGGTTAAAACAAGGGCTGCTGGCGTGAGAGTATAGAGCCTGTGTAAGAGCTGGACAAACCCTCGGTGACGACTAGGTTTTCTAAAGAGCAGTTTTGGGAGCTCTGATCATCGCCATCCTGGCAGGAGCTGACGCCGCCTAAATCCGGGTTAATCAATAAATGGGCAAATGGGTGAAATGAGCAGAGTCTTGCTCTTGTTTGGTTCCTTACCTCAGTTACCACAAGCTAGCAAGTTTAGCTTTACCGTATCTAAAAATGCTATGGTGGGTAATAGTCATTTATATGCTAATGCGCTTGATTGAACACTTGATTGCTCCACATTGTCCCTTCTCAACTCCTCCATTTCTTGCTGTAAATTAAACTAAAAAGATTGCAGTTAGCTCATTAGCTAAAGTGATGACTATCAGACAGCTAGCGGTTTGACACCTGCACTGCAGCAGGCACTCAAATTGGTCACGCCCTTAATTATGCATAATTTTATGGCTTAATATAATTTTAACAAATGAATTACATAAAACCTCCCCCTGTACAGTTGTCATGTATGAGAAATCTAACTATGGAGAACAAAATGTTTATTTCCACAGTGGAACCTCGGATCCGGAAGCGGGCTCGAATTTCAAAACACTCGTAAACCAAAGTGAATTTTCCCATAAGAAATAATGGAAACTCAAATTATTCGTTCCACAGCCCAAAAAAATAAATACATAAAATAATTAACACAAAATATAAAGTGTGTGGCGCTGTGTGTGTGCGTGCGCGTGTGTGTTTGTATGTGTGTGAAGCGAAAGTAAGAGGAGAGGAGGAATTAGCCCCTCCTTTCTCCCACTTCTCGTCTTATGCAGTTAATCTTCCTCCTCTCTTATTTGAGTTTCACACACACGCACACACACATTAACGGAAAGACTGTTTTATCGGAAAAAATTAGCAAGGAACATCAGTAATAACTCTCACGTGAGCGCACGCTAACGGAATCACTGCTGTAAAGTAAAAAAACAAACAAATTAACCTGCACTTTACCTTTGAAATAAATCGCAACAAAGCAGTGTTTCTGTGTGGAGCAGAAAGTGTGTGTGTGTGTGTGTGTGTGTGTGTGTGTGTGTGTGAAGACGAGAGGAGGAGGGTGTGTGTGTGTGTGTGTGCGCGTGTGTGTGTGTGTGTGTAAAGGCGAGAGGAGGAGGTGTGTGTGTGTGAAGGGGCACGGTGTCCAATGATTCACGTGCACACACATAACGGCAGGCTGACACACAGAGAGTGAAAATGGATCTTTAACCTCTCTAATGAGACTTGCTTTTGCTTTACACGCGCGCTGTACACACACACATACAGACACAAAATAAAATATGTTTTACACGCACACACGTGGTCACAGTGTTATAATAAACAGTACACGCGTGCACAGATGTTGATTATACCAGTGAGAGACACGCACTAAGACCCAGCAGGGGAGACGATTACCCACAATTCTGCAGCACAAAAGAGAGAAAACCCGTTGGCTCAGTTGTGATCATGTGACACTCGGGGTCATAACAAGAAGCGCATGCGTGATACATGATACTCGGTACTCGTAAACCAAGACTTGTTCGTTTTCCAAATCAAAATTTATCAAAAATCTTTGCTCGTCTTGCGGAACACTCCAATACTCGCAATCCAAGGTTCCACTGTATTTTAACTTGGGTGTCAATGATTATTCATTAGCTTTTAGATGCTCTAGTGGACATTTGAGGAACTGCACAGTTTTGGCTTCATTCTTCAGAACCGGAGAGACACCGCTACACATGTAGTGCATATGTAGTGCAGTTCTAAAAATAGCATGCTGAATTCTACACCACTCTGTACAAGAATGTACACACACACACACACACACACACACACACACACATACACACACACACACAGTGTATAAATGTTAAATGGATTCACACGCTATGTTTTTTCACATTCTCCTTAATTTTATTTTTATTTCTTCATTAAACCACTTTGTGCCCCCGGTCGTGTCCCAAATCATTCCAAACCAGTGTGGTTTGACCCACCGCAGCAGAGCGGAGAGGCTTTAAAGAGGCTGTAGACTAAATAAACAGCTGTTTGTCTCTCTCTCTCTCTTTCTTCTTCCCCTTTCATTTTCTCAATTTCCCCTTTCCTGCTGGTCTCCATCGCAGGACATTTGGGATTTTTTTCCTTCACCCCTCCCAGTATATACTTACAGTGGAGTGAGCAAAAATAGCTGTTTTAGGAATGTCCTTTGTATCCCAGGTGTTTACCATCTTGAGACCTGCTGCCTTATTTCGTCCTGTTTGTGCAGTCTTGCGTGAAACACTGTATTTCCACACCTGAGCGTTGCATAGTGATCATCAGTACAGTCCACACATCGCGCAAGTTACATCTGGATTTTCGAACAAAATATTGAATAGTGTCCGTTTTCAGTCGAATGCAGGAGTGCTATGGCAGGATGTGTGTTACTCGTTCTCCTGTGTGTGTTATGAAGTTGTGGCAGCGAATGTGGGGTCCGTTGCGACTGTGAAAGAAGCTGAGGCCTTGGTTGCATTGATTGGTTGCACCTGAGCATGGTTAGGAATGAAGGGAATCTGTGGACAGACACAGGATGTGTCAGGGCAGGGGTAGAAAACTAACCTGCACCTCCTACATGCAGAATGTGGATAATATGGACATGTAGAAGAGCCTATAGAGCTCTATATCTAATTTTCCTGTATCTTTACGGCGCAGAATTTTCTTTATGCTGCATAAAGGGAAGCCTATAGGGCACTGCATCTCGTTTTCCTCTACGTATGTTGCAGAGCATATAGGACAGTGCATCATAAAGGACAGTCTGCATTTAATTGTCCTGTATATACGGGAACCTATAGGGCACTGCATCTAAATTACCTGTACATACAGGAGCTTATACTGCACTGCATTTCCTTTTCCTCTGTGTAAGGAACCCTAACATGTAACACAACTGTAAAATGTTCCTGTATGTAGAGGAGCCTCTTGTTTATCTTTTATAAATGGAAGCCTAAAGGAACTGTACTGCTTTGTTACTGTATGTCGGGGAGCCTATAGGGCACTCCATTTTGTTTTCCTGTACGTACAGGGACATTTATGGCACTGTATCTTGTTTATCCTGCATACAGAGGAGCCTATATGGTGCTGCATCTCATTTTCCTATATGTAAGGGAGTCTACAGGGTACTACACCTCATTTCTCTGTATGTGGGGAGCCTATAGGGCACTGCATCTCTTTTTGCTTGATGTAGATAAGCATATAGGGCACTTTATCTTATTTGTCTGTATGTGGGAGAGAACGTATAGGGCACTGGCACTGTAACTTTTTCTGCAAAGAGCCTGGCTGGCATTTCATGCATGTAGGACTGAATTATATGGTATATTTCTTCAATTACTCTCATTATGGTAAGCCTTTAGGGCACTGTACCTACTTTTTCCTGCATGTAGTGGTGCCTGTGGGGCACTGCATCTGATTTTCCTGCATGTTGGGCAACTTATAGGGAAACGTTTCTGATTACCTGATAACGTGTCTTATTTTCCTGTGTAAAGAAAGAGGTGCCTATGGGGCATGTGCAGCTTACAGGGCATCGTACTGTATCTCAGTCGTATCTCATTCCCCTGGATGTATTAGAACCTAGAGTCCGAAGCAGTGTCACTGTTTCCACTGTGATGTTTACTATTTTCCTTTAGCAGCATAACACGTTGGGTTTTAGATCTTATTTTGTAGAAATTACAGTCTTATTGGTTTAATTCGTACAATATTTTTTCACTTCACTGTTACTATTTAACAAAGTTTGTTGTTTCATTTCAGAGCCATTGCAACACAACACAGAGTTCTGTTCTCTGCGTGTAGTTAATTTATTACAGTGTGTATATACGCTGCATGTATTAGGAGTGTATTGACTTGTGTGAGGACTGTGGGGACGAGTGTGACGCTGTCTCCTATTGACCCCATGACCTTGTGTGGTGGAGCTGCTCCAACAAGAAAGCTTCTGTTCTGTAGAATGACATCACAGTTCCTCTCACCTACTACTGTGTGTGTGTGTGTGTGTGTGTGTGTGTGTGTGTGTGTGTGTGTGAATGCTTTTCTCTCTGTCTGACTGTCTCTAAGGGGGCAAGGGCAAAATCGATGTAGAGCATTATTCATTCTCCTCTCTCTCTCTCTCTGTCTCTCTCTCTCTCTCTCGCTCTCTTTGTTACAGTACAGTCCAAAAGTCTGAGTTCTTTCCTCAACAATGATCCTCATTCATCACTCTTTTCATAAATGTTTCTGTAGTCCAAAAACAATCTAAGAATTCCCACATTTCATTGTGTGCGTGTGTGTGTTATTTTCATAATGAAGTTTTTCATTTAATAAGTGAATTCACTGCACATTTATGTTTAGCCACGCCCAATAAAGCTCCCCGAGATCTGAAAATGGCAAAATTGGGGTGACTTAAGGGTGACACGATTTCCTCTGAAAACATTGAAATATTCCAGTAATGCAGCTCAGTGCAGGGCCTCGGCTACCACAGATGTTCACAAAGGGTGCCATTATTTTCGTCACTGATGTAAAGACTAGTCTTAATTGTTTGGGAATTGGTTTTATACAATTTAAGGTCAACCAGTATATCATATATCATAAGTTATAGCCTATATGTACATTATGAAATATTTCATTGTTTATTATATACTATAGTAGTTTTGTAATACTTTAATACAAAGCCTGAGGGAAATACTGTATAGCTGCTTCAGGCAAATCAGAAAAAAGCCTATAAAATCTAATCGAATTGAAAGAATGTCAATGCCCAAAAACTCTCAGCTCTAGTCTCTAGTCTGTAAACCTCTGTAACTGTGTTTCTGATAAGACTCTGCGAGGACGCTGGTCGGCTGTACTTACTTTACTGAGATCAGTGAGGGAGATATCAGTAACTCGCTTCACCAGCTTTGTTTACCTCCGGCAAGGTTTCCCACAGCGAGCGAATCTCAAATCAGCCCATTTACATGCAGGAGTTTAAACCTGAGCTTTAAACCTGACCTTTAATCAAATTGTGTAGTTGTTGTGATGAAATGCTGGATATTATAAAAACTACATCAATATTTACGAGTGCATGCTTCCTCCTTAATGTCAGATATCAGTTGGGCATTTAACCCATGGGAACAGAATTAATATTACATCAACATTTACATTTAATTAGTGGGGACTCGGATCACCAGGGACCAGCCGATACTGTACGATATTATCACGGCCCCTAGGTGCCAATTCAATCTTTATTATGATAATGTGTTAGTATCATGATTTTATAAATATCCTGATTCGATTTTCTAATTCGCTCTTACCACACGGCACTGTGCTGCGTGCCAAAGTGTGAATAGTGTAAAGCACCACCTGTAGCATTACAGAGGAACAGCAGCATATTACAACCACAGTCAAAAGTTTGGACACACCTTCTAACCTTCAAAATTCTTTGTTTATTTATTTGTTTTCTACATTCTTGGATAATACCAGATATTGGAGAAAACTATGAAATAACACAAAAACAGTCTGTTGTTATTTTAACACATGAAGGTCCACAAACGTACATTTTCTCCACAACTGCAGATGGTTCCAGGTCTGAGGTGTTTTTTAAAATTATTTTTAATTTTATTTTTGTATAAATAAAATCCAAATCAACATGAACAGGATAAAGGCTCTCGTGTGCTTCCTCCAAAACTCCAAAACATGTGCTTCTTGCTTCTTGACCTGCTGCACACATGAAAAAGTCATGAAATTATGAAAAAGCAAAAACCAAAAAAATCTAAGTAAGGATACATGGTAAATTGTGTGTGTGTGTGTGTATGCATCTTTACCAGTATCTAATTTATGTTCCCTCTTTTCCAGGTCTGTGTGTGAGCGCTCTCTGGATCCAGTCGAGTGTGTGAAGAGATCATTCCACATGGAGCAGGACGACTTTCCTCCCCCTCCTCCTGATGGTGAGAGTCACACCGAGCACAAATCACATGCAGGTTACAAAAGCAGAATTCTGTGTTCTAATTGGTCGATTAATTGATTTATATTAATGCTATAATGCTATAGTCACTATTGAGAGAGTCGTCCTCACAGAGTCATACAGCGGACGCTCCTCTTACCGTGCGTGGGGCTTTAAACCAACGGAGAATTTATCATTTTTGACAGAGAAAATGAGACAAATAAGACAGAGAAGGTGAGACGGAGGAGGCGGGATCAATGGGGAAAAAGGTAGAAAGAGAGAAAAGAGACAGAGACCGACATCGAGAAGGAAAAACGGACAAACGGTCCCAGAACAGGAGAGACAGGAGACATAAAAAAAATGAATGGGACAAAGACTGAAAAAGAGAAAGAGAGTCAGACAGAAAGAAGAAAGTAGACATTAAAAGAGAGATAGGCAGGAAAAGACAGATGCAGAAAGAGAGACATGGAGAATTAGACAAATAGACTGGGGGAGACCAGTAAGGAAAGACAGAATGAGAGACAAAGAAATGGACAGAGAGAAAGAGAGATGGGAGTTAAGATTGTAAACAGCCTCTAAGGGGTTTAACAAGGTTTCCATCTTTGGTCATGAGAGTGGATCAACACACACACACACACACACACACACACACACCCACACCCACACACACACACACACACACACACAGGTCTGAGACTGAATATTCATTAGAGGAAATTTCCAGCACTAATGTGAATCCCACATTTTTCTCCTTCTGTACTACCGGAATTAGGACGTGACCTTTAACCTTCAACAAGTTTTTAAATATGGAAGGTTTCTATTTTCTATTTAGTGAAAGTTGCCATTGTTTTATTGGTAACTACTGAATATGTATGCATGTGTGTGTGTGTGTGTTGAGTGTGAGTTGAGTGTATTGCTGAACAGAAGGTGTTTCGTCTTTAGAGTCACTGTTGCAGAAAATCAAAAGATCTTCATCTTTTGTCATTCTCTCTCTCTCCCCTCCAAATATACACATATGTGCGCGCGCACACACACACACACAGACTTTTACATGTTCACACAACATTACTCATTTCAGCTTAATTTTTCTCTGGGGTAGTCACTCCTTTTCTAACACACACACGCACACACATGCACACAGACTACAGACAAGCAGCAGACTTTGTCACTCACTCACTCATCGTCTATACCGCTTTATCCTGTATTCAGGGGCGCAGGGACCTGGAGCCTATCCCAGGAGGCTTAGGGCACGAGGCAGGGTACACCCTGGACAGGGTGCCAATCCATTGCAGGGCGCACACACACACACACATTCACACACTACGGGCAATTTGGGAACGCCAATCAACCTAACCTACATGTCTTTGGACTGTGGGAGGAAACCGGGGTACCCGGAGGAAACCCACCAAGCACGGGGAGAACATGCAAACTCCGTGCACACAGAGACGGGAATCAAACCCGGACCCTGGAGGTGCAATGCGACAGTCCTAACCACTACACCACCGTGCCGCCTTGTCAGACTTTCTCTCTTATATATTCTTACTGTACTTGTTATTTTCACCTGTTCTTTATTCCTATCATCTCACCGTGACCTCTGACCTCTGGGCCAGTCCTGGGCTGTATCGGGCCATGCTGTGTGTGTTCAGTCTCACTGGTGTATTGCAGTGTTTATGAGTGGGTCAGGAGGGAAACATGGGGTCAAAGTTCACGGGAAATTTCAGACACATCACATCCCCCCCATGTGGAGAGTCTGGATTAGCTTTAGCCGTACAGTAGTGAGTGCTTTTATTAATTCCTTAACATTTGGGTAACGGTGACTTTTCTCATGGTCTGATTAAATGGTTTTACAGGAAGAGACACTGCCACGTTGATTCAGTTAATCGATCAACAAAAGATTGAATAAATCACAATGCACAAAAGATTTAATACAATATTTAATATTTATATTAATCTATAGCTTTAGTAACTTTAGCCATGTGATTTAATTGATTATATAATTTAATCTTTTGTTGACTGATTCAGTTATTTTAAATCTTTATATTATTTAGGTAAATTTTCAAGTGTTAAAAGTTCTAAAAAAAAATAAAAATAAAAACTAATTCCTTAAAAATATTACTCATTTTTTCCCCACACACCAAAGAGTATCAGTTCTCTTTCAAGCATACGTTTCGGTGTCTCACTATGGGATACGCCCCTTCCGCGTATTCCTCAGAAGCCCTATT
>JAQMYG010000005.1:7261714-7278179 GCA_030014215.1 Clariallabes teugelsi
GGAAGGGGCGTATCCCATAGTGAGACACCTCACTTAATGCTATCAGAGAACCGGGGTTACGCAAGTAACCTATTGTTCTCTTCTACTTTTTAGTAGAATTTATGAATGGCTGGTGTATTGTCGCCACCTACTGGACTGGAGAGTGGAGCAGAAGATAATCACTTTGTATGGGACATGGCTACACATATATTGTGACCTAATTTATCACAATATCAGTATTATATCATCTTCTTGCCCAGCCCTAGGACCCACTAGAGCATTACAGACTTAAAATACTTGGGAGAAAATATTTACAAATCACAAATACAGTGTGCTTAGTTTCCTCCACATCATTCTCACCCTGTAGTTCGTCTCTTGCTGTCCGCATGTAGCTTACTGAATATAATTTGCTAGAGCACTGTACGCTTGATTTGTCTTGAAAATGTCCTTAAAATTTATTCTTATTTTTAATAAAGTATGTTTCTCATACAGTATTTACATTACATACTACGCTTTGTATTAGCTTTGTTATCATATTACCAGTGCTAGCTAACAGAGCTACTGTAGCTGCACACTTTATATTCAACAGAGGCATGGCCATGCACCTAGATATCATATATTACATTTTTGTGTAACAAAAAATTAACCAGGTGCTAATTCAGTTAAATTAAGTTTTATGTGTAAACAATGTTCACTGTCGCAAAGCAGCTTTACAGAATCAAAAGAAAATCATGGAACTTTGTATGAAATGTAAGAAAGTGTGTACGAATCAAAATGATCAGATTGTCCCTGATGAAAACCTCCCTGCGGTGGCAGAAGGAACCCCTGAGAGGAACCAGATTCAACAGGGAACCCATCCTCATTTGGGTGTTTTTATCTGGGTTTTCCTTCCTTGAATCGCTTTTGGTATCAAACTGGGTTAAAGCAACTGCAAAACTGCGGCTCTTGTGGGATGTTCCCAGGTCGCAGTGGTTAGAACATACAGTACCAAAAGTGATCCATGGAAGGAAAACTGGTGAATTGGTGACAGGGTCATGTGTGGCCAAGCCTTACTGATGCGCAATGGGAGTGAAGGCTGGTCGGTGTAGTCTGATCCAATAAAAGAGCTACTGTGGCTCAAATTAAAGAAAAGGTTAATGCTGCTTGTTTTGGTGGTAAAAGGCGAATTTACTCAATATTAAGCAGGTGGTCATAATGTTCTGGGTCAGTGATCAGTGTACAGTATATATAACTGAGGCATGATCATATACTTACCTGTAAATATCTGGATAATATTCATCTGAGCAGTTAAATACAAAATAAATATATATTTTTTAATCAGTGCGTAGTGAAGCCAGACAGACTTCGTATTAGCAATATTAGCAGATTAGCCATACATACAGTGTTAACTGTAGCTCGCTGCACACACTCTGCAGAGATGCTCTTCTTCCGAGCTTCATTTCTTCCTGTAATGTCTCAGTACACATATTACGAAGTTGTATATAACATGATAAATCATTATCAGCTTATCATTTTTCTTCTTCTTTCTTTTTAAACAGAGAGAGAGAACAAATAAAACATTGCACCACACAGACCAGATGATTTAATCAGTTGCTTTACTGGATCGCACCTAAATTTGGATAAATCATGGATGTTGTATGGAAAATGAACTGTCAAGTGTGACTATATCACCTTCATATAATATTTTGCTCGAAGCTTGTTGATAATAGCATTTATATATTCATAGTATCTGATGTCACCAGTTTTACAGTCTGTTAGATCATTTAAACATCTGCCTCACGTTTTTAAATGTAACGATGAATGACGAGATGAACGCCTGTCACACAGTGCCTCTCTGGAATTTCTGTGGAATCTTAATGTCCAGTTCCTCTCCCCTTTCCGGCTCGGTCATTTCCTCACTATCATGATCGTGTTGTCACTCTATCCGCACCCTGTCGTTCCAGCTGCTGTAGCTACACGTTCGTGCATGTCCCGTTACAATAACCCGACTAAACACGGCAGCATGGAACTGTGTGTTTTTTGTCCTGTTATATTTGTTCATTTACGGTGGCTTATTTCTTTTTGTTTAATATAATATACTAGTCTAGCTGTCACATCGGTTAGAGGCCACATAATGATTTGAGCACACATTAGGTTAGCTAGGCAACAAATAAACCACCTTGGGGCTGTGCTGTTAGGAATTCTATTAGAAAGAGTCACCAGACAGAGAGAAAAAGAAAAAGAGGTGGACCAGAGAGGGAGGGAGAACTGGAGAGAGACACTAAAGAAAGGGAGGGACCAGAGGGAGGAGATAAAAGAAAGAGGGAGGGACCAGAGAGAGAGAAAGAGAGAGACAAAACAGAGAGGGGAGCAGGACCAGAACGAGAGAGATTCAGAGAGTGATGGAGGGATCAGAGAGCAGAAAGAGGGGACTAAAGAGACACCAGCGAAAGACCAAGAGAGACTAAAGAGAGAGAGACGATAGAGATAGAGCAGGACCAGAGAGAGCGAGAGCAGGGAAAGAGCAGGACCAGAGAGACGCGGTGCCAGAGAGAGGACGCTAAAGAAATACCAGAGAAAGACCAGAGAGAGACAGAGAGAGACAGAGAGAGGAGTCAGGAGGAGTTACTGTTGATTCTTTTCCTAGAACACCGTCTCCTGCAGTGTTTTATTCCTCTTATTCCACTTGCTTACATTGACAACTGTTTATTTTAGAAGAATGAGTTACACTTACTGTACTTTACAGCCCCTTCCATAAATGTTAAATAAAACAGCCTTAACTCCTGTGAAAAATGTAGCACATCCACTGTACAAGAAACGTCAATGCATTAGTAAACATTGACATAGTAGAGTGATTTGCAGCTATGCAAAAACTACTCAGCACCTCCTGACCAATCACAATCCAGGATTTGACAGTGCTGATGGATGTCTGTGAGAGTTGGAGTGCCTGTGGAGTTTTGGTTAAGAAAAAAAAAAAAAAAAAAAAACAGGGACGCGATGTACATGTTATTTGGATGTGCAGTTTAAAATGATAAATACTAAAATCTCTGTAGTCTGGGAATCCCCTTTAGCAGAAGGACTGTCCTGGGGAAACCCATCCCAGTTCCCGGTACAAATCCATTTCCTGTTAGGACATTTCTGTTTCCTGTCTTCACACACCTCTGTTTGGGCAAGACAACCATATCTTCCTGTGTAATCCCAGTCACTTCACAGCGCTGTAGAATTCTGGATTCTGGTTGGTCAGAAGGTGTTGATTAATTTTCTATAACAGCAGCGCAAACATGCAAACGACAGGTTTATATTAAAACACTCATTCTGATTCATTACCATTTTGATAAAAATGCACACATTAACATGGATACGAGAAACCCTTAATTGTTGATTTTCGTCGTATCACAGCACCACACACAGTCTTTTGTTCCTTAGTTTGTGACTTGTTTGTAATGTCACCGCATTTCATTTATGAGCTCCTCAGCAGTTTACCCGAGTGCGCTATTCAGATCCCACATCTGGTTTACCTACTGAGGACATTTTTTTTCAGGAACTAACAGTAGATCCACCCTGTAAATTATATACGTTACAGGGTATAAAGGGTCTTTCCACACTTCCACAAGGACCATCCGCCTCCCCAAAACACCGGTGTGAGAAAATGGTTTTAAAAAGAGTCCCAGGTCATTTAGCGATGGAGGAGGGAGTGAGGCTTAACTGTAATTTCATGCCAAGTGTTTCTAAGAATAAGGAACTTGTGGGTAGGCACATTCGTTACTGCACTTTGAGTAAAAATACCGCTTTAGGTTCTGGGGTTTCTTATGCAGTTTGTCGCTTTCAGTGAATCAATTTAAAGCTTAAACATCTATCTATTTGTCTATCTGTCTGTCTGTCTGTCTGTCTATCTCACAGTATCTTTAACTAGTCCCTTTTGCTTCCTCTTTCATTAGCTAGAAGTTGATCTGTTCTGGTTTAGATAGATTACTAAGATGTTGATCTACGTATCCTGGTTTACTCACATGGCATGTTTTGGTAGAACGCTGATGGTTGAATCTGGACAAATTTCAAAACCTGCTGAGATTTACATTTAGACATTTGCCAGATGCCCTTATCCAGAGTGACTTCAATTTTTATCTCATTATACATCTCAGTAGTTGAGGGTTAAGGGCCTTGCTCAAGAGCCCAACAGTGGCAACATGGTGGTCATGAACCATATTGAACCTGGGACCTTCTGAACCATAACCACTGAGCTACCCCTGACCCCATGATTTGTGCAGATTTTTAAAAAGTCTTAATGGGCTTCATACTAGCAAACCAAAACTATTGTATAATTGTATACTTTGGTCCAAACAAAGAGAACTAAACTACAAGCTTGAACAAATCTTTAGCCTAGCTAGGAGTTTAACAGTATGAATTTAACCAGCTTAGCTTGGAGTTAATCAGATTTAGCGAGTTAATTCTCTCTTTAAAGCAGTTGTGTTAAAAATTAAATTAAAAAAATTTCGCCGATACAAAGTTTAGCCTTATATTAAAACAAAAAGTTAGCTAGGAACTGATTTGTGGTGTAGCTTGTTTAGCTAGGACTTGATCTGTTCCACTTTTGATTAATTACAGTAGGTGGGCATTGATCTGTTCTGGTTTAAGGGTTACCTTGTTCTGGTTTACCTAGATTAGAGGGGGATGAACAGTTTAGATTTAGCTAGTTTAGCTAGAGGTTGTTCTGCTCTATTTCTAGGAACAGATCAACCGCTGTTCTGTTCAATCTGTATCTAGGTGGTTGGAAGCGTAATAAAATGGAGGCATGACATCAGATATAAACTGAAGGATTTGGAGTAAAACTCAGAAACTGGAGAGTTTTTTTTTTTCATTTATCAGATTGTGTTTTGTGTTCTTGTTCTCTCTAAGAAGGAAACTAAAAAAACTCCAAAATCTCATACTAGGGTCATATTTAAGTATCACTGATGGTTACTTCATTTAGTAGCGTGGTTTAAAACTTTTCCAACATTTCTCCCTCGTTATCTGTCCTTGTCCCTGCCTTCAGTGCTAGATGAGGAAGAGGAAGGTGAGCCTTTTGAATTTGACGATGAAGTTCCCGAAGCCGAGCGCCCCCCCTCGTTCCCTCCTGCATTGGGTTACAACTCTTCAGGCTGCCCGGTTTTGGAGACTGCGGAGGAAGATCTCTTGCCACCACCACCACCACCTCCTGCTCCACACGGTGACTTGCCTCCACCTCCTGACGAGGGACTTATTCAGGATGGTGTAAATAAAGAGCTCCCCCTGCCTCCAGAGGGTGCACAAGGTAAGATGGTGGATCTCCTGTTGCTCAATAGTAGGTGTGAATTGTACATGATTTATATGTTTTTCTGACCATTAGGGAATCCTGTGTCTCGACCCAAAGTCAATCCATACTCTGTGATTGACATTTCTCCTGAGAGCCCACCCCTGTTGGTTTCACCAGCCAATGGGAATGATGGTGATGCCTATGATGTATCCAGCAGCCCGGTTGTGCCTTCTGGATACTTAGTGCCAGTACCATGTGGTTATGCCACGCCCTCCAACGTCCCAATCATCACCCCCACCTACACCACGCCTGTCATCATCAGAAACCTTTCAGTGGACGAAGAAGGTAAAGAAAACAGATTTCCTCTTTCTTATTATGTTCACATTCCATTTGTGTTTACTGATCTGTTGATGAAATCATTTTTGGATAAAAAGAATAAAAATGGCACCCTCTTGGAAACATCATCACCCCGTGGATACGATCATTTGATTGTATTTTGTCTTTTCTTTTGCCAACATTTTTTTGGGCCAATAAATTCCAACATCCAGATGGAAACTTGCTTTTCCCTCTTTCGTCTCTCTTTGTGTTTTGCCACAGGTCTTTATTTAGCAGAATGTTCTGAGTGATCAGGGTTTCCTGTTTTCTCCAAAGTGTTGCTGTAGCTCTGTTTCTAACACACATACCTTTCAGGCAGATTATATGCCATCTTTTTAATGTTTTATTATACTGTATCCAAATTAAATGTTTTCCACTTCCATTGTACTTGCACTCATCAGATCTGTCCAAAAATGTGGACGTAAAAACAAAAAATGAATACTGGACAGATCTGATCATAAAATCACAAATGTGGTGTAAATCTGTGGACTACACAAGCAGTTCACTCTGAAACAAAACTGACAGTAATTTAGAGCTTTAAGGAAATAGAAGTCACACCTAATAGGTTGCCACAGCAGCCACATTTCCATCACTTTAAGACTGATTAAGCATAGAGGCCACTTCTCTAAGCCTGACAATTACAGAGACCATGCTTACTTTAATGAGATTGACAGATATGGAACTCATGCTTCCGTCACAAAGATTACTTATTAAGGCCACGCCTACTTCACCAAGACTGATAATTACAGAGGCCACACCTCCTTTACTAAAACTGACAATTACAGAGGCCACGCCTCCTTCACTAAGACTGACAATTAAGGAGGCCACGCCTCCTTCATTAAGACTGATAATTACAGAGGCCACACCTCCTTTACTAAAACTGACAATTACAGAGGCCACGCCTCCTTCATTAAGACTGACAATTACAGAGGCCACGCCTCCTTCAATAAGACTGACAATTACAGAGGCCACGCCTCCTTCATTAAGACTGACAATTACAGAGGCCACGCCTCCTTCAATAAGACTGACAATTACAGAGGCCACGCCTCCTTCATTAAGACTGACAATTACAGAGGCCACGCCTCCTTCATTAAGACTGACAATTACAGAGGCCACGCCTATTTCACTAAGATTGACAATTAAGGAGGCCACACCTCCTTCATTAAGACTGACAATTACATAGGCCACGCCTCCTTCACTAAGGCTGACAATTAGTAATGTTTTGTCTTGGCTTCTGATTGGCCCCCTGTTGATTAGGCAGCACTTAACAGGGCGTTTTGTGTTTTCATGTAAACAAAGATATTTTTAAAACGGAGGCCGTGTTGACAAAATTATTTTTTAAAAACAAGTAGAAAAATCTCTTTTTTAAAAAATAATCAGCTGCATGTGGACATAGCCTTACAAAATAAAAAGGTGACACCTCCTTCAACGAGACTGATTAATCCAGAGGACACACCTCCTTTTCCTAATGAGTCTAGAGGCCACACCTCTGTCAAGTCACATGCCTCTTGTTGTCAGATCCTCGCCGTTTGACGAAGACTTTGTGTCTTGGATGCTTCCTTTGTCCAAAGATGTCTGATGTGGTTTGAGACAGAACTTTTTATAACTTCCTTCTGGAATGCTTGGAATGTAAGGCTGCGGTTTGGAAGACGGACACTAATCTTAGTCCACAAAGTGCATTTATGTTTTATCTTTGAAAAAGAAAACAGGAATGACGTGCTTAAAAAAGTAGTGTATATTAGCCATACAGAGTGTAACAGGTATCTAACCCAGGTCACAGAAACACACTTAGATCTCCTAAAACACATTCTTTACCATCTTAATGTAAGTGTGATGCTGCCCCCTGGTGGTTAAAAAAGTCTTATCAAGATCTCTGAGTTGAGCAACATTGTTTCTAAAGCTTGAGTGGGAAAAAATTTTTATTGGATTGCTTATCTTGTGAATAATAATAATAATAATAATAATAATAATAATAATGTGCTTAGTGTTTATTCATAACAGCCCTCATTTTTTATTTTATAAAATA
Source organism: Clariallabes teugelsi (assembly GCA_030014215.1). Taxonomy (NCBI): domain Eukaryota; kingdom Metazoa; phylum Chordata; class Actinopteri; order Siluriformes; family Clariidae; genus Clariallabes; species Clariallabes teugelsi. The sequence goes on from JAQMYG010000005.1 coordinate 7,269,343, forward strand.
TCTTCAACCTGTTTTCTCGCCATTATCCCAACATCACCCTCCCAAACACACACACACACACACACACGCACACACACACACTTGCCATCTTTCATTTCCATCAACATTGTTTACATTTTTAACTACTGTTAGTGAAAAGAACCTTGTTTGTTTTTGGATGAATAGGATAAAGGTTAATGTATATACAGTATATTGTAGAAGTAATGTATATTTTTTTTAATTCCTCTGCAGTGACCGTTGTGGGGGCTGGGCATAATATGACTGACAGGTGAGTGTTTTTATTCCTTGTTCTTGTTTCTCTATTTCGTCATCTGCAATTCAAATTGGCCATCCAACTAAATTTCCCGATCTAGTTTTCTCAAACTCTCTCGATTGTAAACCTGCTTTAAAGGCTTTGTTAAGCTGCGAGTAGACGAAAAAAAATATTTTCATTTCCTGATCAATTACATATGCAAGGGTGCACGTGATCATTTTATTTAATCAGAGGTATGTTGCTGAAAGATTTTTTATAATCGTAGAATCTGACATGGAGAGACATAGTCTGTTGTAGAATTCAGGCCAGAATTGATTAAAGTGTCAAAAGCACTGTAATAATCGAAACCTACTGTACCTGTCTCACCTTCAGTGTCTTTACTGAGGAACATCCAGTCATAAGGGAGGAAGATGCTCTGGCTAAGTGGGCTTCGGACCCTGCTAACACTGCCTGGATGGAGAGTAAGGGGACTTTTTTTATTCACTTTATGGCTGAAAAGGGGGAATTTCGCAAATAAGATACAACATGTTTAGTGTGAATAAGTCCATGAAGTTTGTGCCGTATTCGTTTAGGGTCCATGAGTGTTATGACAGTGACAGAGATTTGTATTTGTGCCTCTGTGCACCACTACAACTGAAGCAATCAATTTGTGAATGTGTAAAGTGTTGATACCTTTGAGCTTTAATTTAAGGAGTTTAACAAAAAAAATGTAATTAACTGAAAAATAACTGAGTCCTAAACAGTTTGATGGACCGTTGTGACCTGTTTCTCATTTACTCACTCAGTCAGTCATCGTCAGTACTGCTTTATCCTGTGTACAGGGTCTCATTGGGCCTGGAGCCTATAACAGGACACCTAGGGCATGAGGCGGACAGGGTGCCAATCAATCACAGGGCACACACACACACACATATACTGTATATACACACACTCACATGCACACATTCACATGCTCCTATATATAAGTACAGTGGGCAATTAGGGAACACCAATTAGCCTAATATGCGCATGTCTTTGGCCTGTGGGAGGAAACCGGAGGACCCGGAGGAAACCCACCAACATGCAAACTCCATGAACATGCAAACTCCATGCACACAGGCAGGAATTGAACCCTGAAGGTACAAGGCAACAGTGCTAACCACTAAGCCTCTGTGCCTCTCCGTTTCTTATTTATTTCTAGACAAATTAATGGGATAAAAAATCTGTACCGTATTCCAAGTATGGAATTTGTATTTTCTAGCTGTTCATAGGAACCGATGGCGCTTCACATTACTCACCATGAAAGCAACCCGAGGCAAAGACATCGAACACTCTTAAAGAGCCGAGTCAGTCACGTGACCTCAAGCCAACTGAGCTGCTTTTTACTCACTGGAAATTAAACTGGATGCAAAAAGACTCACAAACAAGCAGCAGCTGAAGGCGGCTGCAATAATTCAAAAGCGAAGCATCTCAAGGGAGTAAACTCAGCATGTGGTGATGTCCATGGGGTCCAGACTTCAAACATCACTGGTTGCAAAAGATTTGAATCCAAGTCTTAAAAATAATACTAATGAGTGAAAAACGCATGCATTTCCTAAACAGTTAATGATTTATTAAAGCCAATGAGTTGAAAGGTTGCATTTCATGGCTTTAGTTCTAATGCATTGTGGTGGAATACAGAAAATGTGTCACTGTCCAAATACTTATGGACCAAACTGGACCTTTCTTTAATAAGGATCTCTCCTCATTATGTGTTTTGATCTCTCTTTTCATCATTAAGATATTTTTTTCAATCCCATAATAGTAAAAATGGTAGGCACCTGTTTTTTTTTTTTAACAAGTTTGTCTTGACTGATGAAAAACTTAAACAGTTCTTCTGAAGTAGATTCCCAGACCCAGAAGATTTCCTTCCTCTTCTGCAGAGGAAGTCGTCCTCAAACAGGCCTTTCCTTCAGAGCACAGCAGCGGCATACGATCGAGTCCGAGTGCTGCTTGAGATTTTACACACACACACACACACACACACACACACACACACACACACACACACACACACGCATACACAGGCTGACTCTTTCAGAATTTAGGTTTGAGGATACGTGTGTTTGTTTTCGCGTCTGCGTTTCAGATCCTGACGAAGTTATTTATGACGACGTTCCGAGAGAGAATTCGGGATCCACTACAGGTCAGTGTGTCCGTCTTCCTGCTCCCTCCATCCGTCTGACTTTCTTTTACTTCTCCATTTCGCTCTGCTGGCTGTTTTCTGCCACTGTGGCGTCTTTGGACATTTTGAAATCAAGATGAATGTTCAAGTCGACTCATTTCATCAAAGCGCACAATTAAGGAAGAAGTGTGTTAATTTACCGCGATGCATTAGGAGAAGACAGAACAACAGAAATGAGTACACTTTAACTGATAAACATAACTAATAAAGCAGGCCTCTAACATCCAAAACTTAACTTTACCCTTGTGCTGTGTTCAGGTGAATTTGACCTGAAAAAATTGTAGGATTTCTTTTTATTGTTCTCTAAATCTTGGTGCCCTTGACTTATTTTCATTCAATATTTATCCTACACATTCATGGATAACAGACAACAATAACAACGAGTACACAATCTGAACCCAGCACGAGGATTAACTTAAATGATTAAACTTCTAAACCTAAAGTGCCAAAGTGTTACCCATTACAACAAAAGTGAAATTCAATGTTTTAATGACATCCTCAATTAAAAAAAAAAAGAAAAAGATAACAATCAAGATAAGAGTACAGTAAGTCCCCTACATACAAACATTCAAGTTATGAACTTTCGTAAAATACGAACAACCGTTTGTGCATGTATATTCGCAGAAGTGAGATCAAGTAATTAATAAAACTTTTAAGCTGCTGGAACTTATAAAGTACTAAACTTGCTGAACTCAAACTACAAACTACTGAAATCAAACTCACTGTCTATACCACTTTATCCTGCATACAAGGCATGGGGGGCCTGGAGCCTGTCCTAGGACACTTAGGGCACATTCTGGACAGGGTTCACACATATGGGCAATTTGGGAATGCCAATCAACCTGCATGTCTTTGGACTGTGGGAGGAAACCCACCTAGCACAGGGAGAACATGCAAACTCCATGCGCACAGATCCAAGGCGGGAATCGAACCCAGACCCTGGAGGTACTGTACAAGGCGGTAGTGGCTAATCTCTACGCCACCTTGCCGCCCTTGAAATCAAACTCATTAACTAACATAAACTTCAACTCAGAAATGATAGAATCGAGCTGCTAAGCCGACTAATTATAAAACACATGCTGAAACTCAGATTAATAAACAGATAAACTCAAATCACTATACTCAAAATTGATTAAAACCCAAATGTAACTGCTAAACTCAAACTACTCATCACTCTATTAAACTTAGTTCAACCTCCTGAACTGATAATGAAATCACTAATCTGATAACATCAAGTCGTTATATTTAACCTTAACCTGTTATATAAAGCTTACTGTAGCTTAAACCAATCAAATCGCTACCCGGCTAAACAACTCAACTCGAACAGTGCAACTCAAAATACTAAATTTAGCTACTAAAACTGCTCATCTCGAAGTCCTGAGCTGCTACATTTTTGCCTAGATTATTATAATTTTCGCATATTCAGCATATACAGTGTGGGGAAATTTGTCGAGTCAGCATGTCTGAATGTGGAAGTGACATAAATTGGAGTGTCTGTGTGTGTGTGAGTGAGTAAGCGTGAGAGAGGTTCTTACAGTGGGAAATATTCCAATAAAGACTTTCTATTCACTTTCATTTCCTCAGAAACTGTATTCAAGTGTGTTATGAACCTGGTGGTGATGTTAGCAACATGAATAGTGAACGTGTGTGTGTACGGATGTGTGAGCAGATGTTGATGAGATGATCTATGATGATGTGGAGAGGGGTGAGGAGGCAGGCAGCAGCTCGGTGGAGAACGGCTGGAGCTCCAGCGAGTTCGAGAGCTACGATGAGGAGAGCGATGGAGAGAGCGCGCACGGAGAGAACGGCCTCCTCCCGAACGCCTTCATCCGCCGACACACACCCAGCACCAAAACTCATGTATGCACACACCCACACTCTCACACAAACAGGCACACACATACACACTCTGCACTGTCTACCCACACAGACCAAAACATACAGTAATAATATGGGACAAAAACAGATAGTTCCATAAAGGATCCTTACATGTAATTCATTTTAGCGCTTAATACATTTTAACACATCAAGCAAAAGTAATGATGATGTACAGTAAGTACATACATAATTTCTTACTCACATGCCTGCGTTTTAGATGACATACTGTATTATTCAGCAAACAGCATACGCACACTCATGTGTGTGTTGAGGTTTTACTTATGTTGTGTAATCTTGGCAAAAAAACAGGAGTTTTCATTAATGAAGTCCTTCGACTGCAGCGAAAGTCAGGAAAGGCAACTGATTGCTGTGATAGTAAGTTTGTGTGTGTGTGTGTGTGTGTGTGTGTGTGTGTGTGCGTATGTAATGCCATGCTTTGCTGCTTTCTACTATGCAGCTCTCTCAAGATCTGACTCGCTTGAAAGAGCACTATGAGCGAAAGGTGAAAGATCTCATGGTGAACGCAGTGGGCGCAGTCGAGCTACAGCAGCTCCGACACAAACATGAGCAGAAGGTAAAAAAAAGAAAAGAAAAAAAAGTCCATCCATCCTTCTGTCCATCCATCCATCTATCAGTCCATCTGTCCATCTGTCCATCCATCCTGTTCCTTCCACTGTTTAACACTTCCTGGTGGTGGATCTCTCGTCTCACGTGTCGCACCCTTTCATTCTCACCGTGGTAGCATGCTAGCTTTGGCATCTCTGTAGCTACATCTCCATCCGAATGTTTTGGAATTTTGGACGAAAACTAAAATCAATTTATTTAGACCTACGGACATTAAGGTCAGTAGGTTTACCAGAATCGCTGTTATTTTAACAGCTGTTTTGCTTTATTAGCTTGAATAAAGTTTTTAGGACGAAAGCTTATCGTACCCAAAAGGCATTTTTATTAGCTGTAAGCCATAATCATCAAAATGAAAAGAAATCAACACTTGAAATATATTAGCCTGTGTGTGATGAATCTATATATATCAGTTTCACTTTCTGAATTAAATTACTGAAGTAAATCAACTTTTTCTATAATATTCTAAGTGATTGAGATACACCAGAGTGCTAGCAACCTGCACACGTGATTAGCGAAGCAGCTAAGCTATTTTATACAAAACTAAAAGAAATGTATTGTTTTTAAACCTTCTTTTAAGTTGAAAAAAATTACGTTGAGATCGAGAGTTAGCATGGATTTGTCTTTAGCCAAACAAATTATTTGTTCGAAACAGGAAAAAAAAAAAAGTAGGTACTGTAGCTATGCTAATTAGCTAGAAAGACAATGTAGCACATATTTTGAAAGAGAATTGCCATAGAATTCGCTTTGGTGCTGAACATCAAGGTCTTGTAGATTCAAACTGATTAAACTAATTCCAATTTAACTGGAACATTTATTTATGGCATGATTTAATTCCAAATTTATAACAAAAGAGAAACAGGAGGATGGAACCTTTGCTCTTGTGTTTGTGTGTTTGGTGTGTATTCTGTGTGTGTTTTGTGGTTGTGGTCTTCATTGGTCTTTCTAATGTGTGCTGCTTTGCTTGTCATGAAAATGTTGCTGATCACTTCAAGCACATGTTGTGCAGTCAGTGCTCCAGCATTTTTACATTTGGGACTTTTTTGTGCGTGTGTGTTTTTTAATATATATATAATATGAATATTTACTGATTTATTTCATGAAGAATTAACTGAATCCGCAACACAAAATGATTTTATTTATGTTTGTTGCTAAGCCCTTGGGAATTGATTAGTTAGGGATCAGGCTTCTGGATATACTCATAAGTATTATCTTTCTACTTTTAACCTGACTACAGGTCATTTTTTTGCAGCTGAATGTAAGTACGTACATAATATTGTAGTTGATTTCTTAAATCTGATTATTATTTTTGCACAAGCACATGGCTTGGGGCGTCAGGCTGTAATCTATAGGTTTATATCAATGTTGTTGTCAGTCTTTCGGCTGCTCACAGGGACCGGCACTGTATCTAATGGCTGGGGTTTGGGTGTTGACTGGGAATCGAACCTGGGCCTTCTGCTTGGCAGGCTTGAAACCTATCCCCGAGCCACTAATGCCTATATTATGTTTCTCTAAAAACATCAAGCTCAAAGGGACTTGTATGGCAAATGCATTGTGTAATCTATGACTGCTAATAAGTGGATTTTCAAAACTGTGTTGTTAAATAAATTAAAAAGAATTATTATTGACATCATAAAATCTGTGATAGACGGACAGACAAAGAGTCACGGAGAGGGAAAATGACAGACAGATGGAGAGTGACAGACAGAAAGAGTGTGGCACAGAGTGACACAGACAGATGAAGAGTGACACAGACAGATGAAGAGTGAGACAGACAGATGAAGAGTGACACAGACAGATGGTGAATGACAGAGAGGGAGAGTGACGGATAGATAGAGATTGACACAGAGGGAGACAGACAGAAGATCAGATGGAGATTGATGGAGAGGGAAATTGACACAGAAGGATAGAGAGTGACAGAGAGACAACAGTGTCACAGACAGACAGATAGAGAGTGACAGAGGAAGACGGACAGAAAGACAGATGTGATGAGTAATTCAGAGAGGGAAAGCTATAATTATTCGCAGCTATAATGTAAGTATGAACAGGAACTGACTTCTCTCTCAAACGTTATTCTTACTATAAACCTTAAAACTCACAAGGTGCCGTTCTTTAATAAAGTAAACCTTAAAATCAAAGGCACCGTGATATCAGGAGAATGACACTCCCGAGTTAGTAGAAGAATAACAGCTGCTTCAAGGTCGTTCATCCCACCACAACATGGAGTGCCTTAGTAACACTGGACATCTGTCCTGTCTTATTTTGTACTCATGTAAATTTATTAATTGAGCCCCAGGATATTTAATACAACAGATCAGATCTCAGAGAGCCGTAATAGCACTTGGGCATTTTGAGCTGCATTAATGAGGAATCATTGAACTAAATATTAGCCTGAACTTCACTGCATACAGTGGCAGGTTAATTCTCACTAATTAACTCGTATTACTCAAGATTGATTATATCTGGTCATAATGGATCGTCTCCTTGACTTAATAACAAATTGCATGACATTGTGTCCAAGTTATGTTTGTTGTCATGGAAACAGATGCAAAAGCTGGTGAGAGCGGCTAAGCACGGCACCAAGGATGGCCTGGAGAAGACCAAAGCTGCAGTGAAGAAGGGAAAGTCCTTCATTCGAACCAAATCTTTTGGGCAAGGTAGGAGTCCTGCATCTCCCCTTTAAATGCTTTAATGTGTTTTTATAACGAGACAAGCTGCATTTCTTTAAATATTAACGTAGGGGCAGCATCACCACACTCCGTCACTGATAACTCAATGACTCAAAGACTTGAAAACAGAAAATCCAATAAATCTGTGTGTATAAATAAATCTGTTTTTTAATGCATGTTAACATACCATGTGTGTTGTCTGTTAGAGAGGAACCCGTCATGTTTTGACGAAGAGCCATCTGAGCTCTTCATTGAAGTGGAGTGTTTAAATGTGGAGCCTGTGTTAGGCCCCGCCCCTGAGGACCTTTCTCAACAGCAGGTATACACACACACACACACACACACACACACTTGGCACTACACTTCAATTTACTATTTTATACTTTACAACATGATTTTGTAACAATCAGCAAACAGTGCCACACACTGGTAAAGAGTAAAAGTTTCCCATGCATGGTACATTTTATAAACTGAATTATACAATAGTTAGTTCCACTCAAGTAATCTGATTGGAAAAGAGACATTCCACAAGTGGTGATAGTGGACGACAACGGCACTGGGACATTAAACGATATCATTTTGCCTCTCAGGTGTTCTAACACTCGTTAATTACACTAACTGTAGGTTGCATCATGGCTGAAAGTACTGTAGGTTGGTACTGTCAGCAGTACTGAGGAAAGACCAGCAGCCTAGATTTTTTAACAAAAGGCTGAATCCCAAATCTTTCTAAAAACCGCTGATCAAGGCCAGTACTTGGTGTATGGAGCAAGGGGTTGTACATCCTACAAAACTTTCCATTTAACACTATTTGGGATTCTACCGTGGAACCCGGAAGTTCACAGAGCTGATATTCTAAAGTGGAAATATAAAGGAATACGTACGAGGTTTACAGGACTGTCCACCATCTCCATGGTTTATTCTCCTAAAGTTTTGGCTACACAGGAAGAATTTAAAACTACTTTCATCCTTGTTAATTAAACTAAGTGTCGGTTGCCAGCTCCGCCAGTCACAGTTACTTACTGTAGTTCCACAAGTTATGGAAGGATGTGCTGGCGGAGAAAAATAACTGGTTAAATTAAAAAAAAAATCATAGTTTGTTGATAATAAATGGTGTTCGTGGAACTGATCAGATCAGCCTAGTGCTGGACAATAATTCGATATCAATATATATCGCGATAGAATTTTTTTCAATAACGGTGATATGATTTTTAAA
>JAQMYG010000005.1:7287626-7311028 GCA_030014215.1 Clariallabes teugelsi
CTCTCTCTCTCTCTCTCTCTCTCACACACACACACACACACACACACACACACACACACACACACACACACACACAGTGGCAGAGTCAGATTTACACTAATGTGCAGTGAGATGTGGCCAAGCCGTGTGGGTGTTCAGACCATTTGTCTCCAAAATGAACACACGTGTGCACACTGGAACACGGCGCGTGAGAATATTTACCACCGCGCAGTCACAAACAAACACTGTTACAGTTTGTCCTTCTGTTGAAGACACGCCCACATCACAGCGAGCTGAACAGATCGGTGCAGATCCTGAGAAACAAATCCATGTGACTAAAACAGATCTGACTTTATTACACAGCGCTACTGTAGTATCCATATCCTATATATTACACAACTGACTGATACCAAGGCCACACCTCCTTCAGCAAGACAGACATAGAAGCCACACCTCCCTCACACAGAGACTATGCCAACCTTCCCTGCCCTGACAAACTACTCCTCCCTTACTATTATTTGATCACTGGAACTGACACAGTGGCTGCAGCTCCTTTACTAGAATTTACTCCGAAGCCACGCCTCCTTTATTTGAACTGGTAAAGAAGCCACGCCTCCTTCACTCCAACTGACACAGGCATCTGGTTCACTGAATCTAACACAGAGGCCACGCCTCCTTTGATGGAACTGACACAAAAGCCACGCCTCCTTCATTGCAACTGACACAAAAGCCACGCCTCCTTCACTGCAACTGACTCAAAAGCCACGCCTCCTTCACTGCAACTGACACAGAGGCGGTCCTGACCCAAACAGACACACTACTCCCTCACCGAGCCTGACAGGAAAAGCCGCATCTCTTTCATCGAGAATGATGTCACCAAGGCCACGCCCATTGACTATTATTTAAATTAAATAATCCACATCATTTAACTATGTTTATTGGAAAATAATTGGGTCTTTAAAAGCACCCCAAGTCATACACTGAATCTTTGGTAGTAATCTTGGTCTAAAATCCCAGGTGTAGTTTTTAATCCAGAATCCAGGCTCATGCTAAACTTACTATAAATATTGATTATTTAAAACAGATCATATTCTTATAATATTAAGTGTTTCCTTTGTGGTTCATTGGCAGATAAGTTGTACATGGGTCCGGGTCAGCTTTATCAGGACCTGCAGAACCTGATCCATGACCTCAGTCTGGTCAATCAAATCTCCACCATGATCAGCAGCCTCAAGGGCAACTACCAGGTCAGAGATCTGTCACACTGTCTGTGTGTGTGTGTGTGTGTGTGTGTTCATCATTTATCATTTAAGTAAAGAAAGCAGGGCCTCAGAGTGGCGCAGTGGTAAAGTGCTCGCCCTATCATCGATTTCGATGTTCGATTTCCGGGTGATGCTGTAACCTCTCGCAGCCGGAGGTCTAGTGAGAGCTGATTGGCCGAGCTCTCTCAGAGGGGAGGGATGAGAGGTACTTAGTGCTCCCACATTAATCACGGCTCTACAGCCAATCAGGGGTGTCTGTGAGCTCGCGCAAGTGGAAGGAGTGGATAGCGCTGTCCTCCGAGTGTGTTACGCCGCCCCCAACAGTGCGTGAGCGAGTAGTTTGAAAAGTTGCGGTCGGCTGGCTTCACGTGGTTCAGAGGAAACATATGATAGTCTTCGGCCCTCCCGGCTGAGTGGAAGTAGTAGCCTTAATGTGGGAGCCCCCTAGTGACGGGGAGGAATTGGACACAACTAAATTAGGGAGAAAATCAGGGGAAAATCCAAAAAAAAAAGCTGCTGGGAGCATGCAGGGAAAATAATCCCTGACAAACTACTGGACGAAGTGATAAGGAATTGATAAGATAAGTGAATTGATAAGTGATAAGGAATTGTTATAATGTCTGTTCTGTAAAACATAAGACTTTTTCTCCGTTAATCATATCATGTTGTGGAATGTTTGTGAAAGCAGTTAGTTTCTTATCTACAAAAGTGTGTGTGTGTGTGTGTAGAACGTGAATGGGGCAGTAGCTCAGGACTGGATCTCAGGTCTTCAGCGTCTTATCCTTAAGAAAGAAGAGGAGATTAGAGCTGCCGATCGCTGCCGCATCCAACTGCAGTTACCTGGAAAACAGGACAAGTAAACACACACACACACACACACACCTACCTGTAGTTCATACAGGGCTGTAATATTTTCTGATAATTTATGACATATGTAAACAGTTCATCAGTGCTGTGTGTGTGTGTGTGTGTGTGTGTGTGTGTGTGTGTGTGTGTGTGTGTGTGTTGTATGCAGCTGTCACTGTCATATACATCATCACACACTCATCTGTCCCCCACACTGCTTATTTTGGAAGCGATTTGTGTTTTGGGATTACACAGGAATCTTTTCAGCCCACTAATTATGCCTTTTTTTCTTTTCCAAATTAAAACATAAGCTCATATTGTATTTCATATTGTATTGTATTGTATCTCTCTCTCTCTCCCTCATATTCCTATTGTTGGGTTAAACAGGATATACAGCAGGTGTCATATATTGTCTCTAAGGCACGACATCATGTCCTGCTGGATGGCAGAAAAACAGGAACTGTCTATTATTTCGCTGATTAAGATTTTCTATCTGCCAGTTTTTGTTTCCTTTGTTTCAGTCCTACAAGTTGTGCGTTACATATTAAAGATCCCATACATATTTTACTGTTTCTTCAACACAGGTCTTAGAGCTCCTCCAAAGCACATGTATGTGCGTTAATGCTAAAGTTAAAATGCCCCTCAGATAATGCAGTTTTTATACCCCAGTCTCCGTGTCTTATTACAATTGTCAACACATCATTTCAGTGTCTATGTAAATGAGCTACTGTTGAGCCACGGCTCTTCCAGAGAACAGCAGAGCAGAGCAATAAGCCAGAGGAGGAGCTCTTCTTATATGAGGTCACATTAGGGGTAGAACCTAATTGGCTTGTTTATAGCAGACCAATACAATAAGGGAAAAAAAAGGACAAAAGAGAATGAAAAGCAAAAATGATATTAAATAATTCAGTAGTTAATGAGCATGTTAAGGTTCATGAATGGATCAGCTATGTTCGATCAAAGCCTTCTGACCTGATCATGTGCATGACGTTCTCGCCGCAGATCGGGTCGACCCACATTCTTCACGGCCGTCTTCAACACCCTGAGCCCGTCTATCAAGCAGGCCTGGATCAGCAACCTGCAGATGGCCAAGCTAGCTCTAGGTATAAGTCTCCGGCTTCTCTTCCCATCATTCTTCACTTCCTGTCATTGTTTTCCCTCACGATTATTTCACACAACCACTGCTTTCAAATCCCTGTACAAGCTGATCTGCAAAGCCGCTGTGTCTGAAGACAACAGAGTGATGTTTTACTTGTCCAGTGGTGATGTAATGATCACAAACGCTAACCACCTGTTAGCGATTAATTAACGAAGAGCAAGTACAGTTATGACAGCTAAAACTTCAGCTAGAGCTGTGCGATTAAAGCAGTTATGGATTGATTTTTTTTTTTATAATCGATCTCTTGTTGGTGGATTTGATTCACTGAATCGATGAGTCAGTTTTCCATTCAGAATGGATTCACACTTACTTCTCTTAAAAAGTATTCACAAAATACTCTCTTTTTGAGAGCAAAGATTATTGCTGCAGCTTCTTCTTTTGAATTTATGAACAGTTGGTTGAATATCGCCACCTACTGGACTAGAGTGTGGAGCCAGACGATGCTTTAATACTTCAAAACCTGTAAGAAATGGGTGGATAATGCTTTTCTCTGAGTGTTTTACGCTGCTAACTAACGATGGGAATCACCTAAATATTCCGATTAGCCTTTTTTTCAGATTTTGTTATAATTCTAAACAAATTAAGAAATTAATTCACTTGTAACGCACAGGATACTGTGCAGCCTGAATATGTTTGAATAGTCTGGAGTACACCACTTGTAGGATTATATAGGAACTGCAACATTTCTTCACCTTTTAAAACATTTACATATACATTTAAAATGAATTTTAAAAATAGATTTTAAAGTCAGTGCATGAACTGCAACTTAAAATAATCGTGAAATGTAGCTAAGTTAATTTTTTTCCTATCTGTATTGTTAACCTTCCTGATTCATAGCTGTTGCTGATAAGTTTAATAAGATGGTGGGAATTAGATAAGACAAAAAAGGGATAAAAACAAAAAGAAGAATATATTCACTAAACTTCAAAACATTCGGTCCTTATTTGTTCCCTATGAAATTTGGCATTTAAGTTAATCTGAACAGCATTTTGTTGTGATTTTGTTGTTCATTAATCTAACCTTCATGCTGTAACTGTTGTGTGTGTGACAGAGGAGCATAATGTACAGGGCTGGTTCATCGCTGATGATGATGGGAATCAGATTAAGAAGCAGAAACATCCGCTGTTGCTGAAGCACATGCCTGTAGTCATGTCCAGGCTGCAGGAATTTAAGGTGAGAATTCAGTATTTTTATCCCACGGCGATGCTGAATTCTGGATTCTGATTGGTCCGAAGGTGTTGGTTAATTCTCGGTGACAGACGCTCCTCTAGATTACATTAATGCGCTCGTTCTGATATTTTCTGGTTTCTATAGCAACAGCTCATTCCCGGAGACGTGTATGTAGATGTTTATTTGTAGCATGTATGAAAGGAGTCTCCAGGGTCAGCTCTATGCAACAGTCAGAAATAAAGCTGGTGAGGAAACAGCTTTGAAGTTCAAAGGTTCTGTTCACAATTCAGAACAGGAAGTGAAAGAAAAGTGTCTATAGTATAATGCTTTCTTTATGTAATAGTAAATTGTACCTGTTGCTGTGGTGTAAGAGAAATAAAACACACAAAAAAAAACATGCTGTTACAGTAAAAAATAATCAGTAATGCACCAGGCTGTTGAGGAGAACAATACATGAATAATAAATGAAACTGTTATAAATGAAACAGTTATATTCATTTTTAAACACTTTGTAATAAATGGTGTTCTTGGCAATGAACGTGGTCTGCTGATTCACTCATGCATATGAAGTGTGTTTGTTTTGTGTGTGTGTGTGTTACAGGTGGAGTGCGCAGTCCATAACCCAGAGCCGCATGTTAACAGCGAGAGCACGGCGGACATGCCGGCGGTGGGGCACGGTTGTGTTTGGGTGAGTGAAGTACACCTCACACAGTGATTTCTGAGGAAAAACATTTGAACAGAGCAAACGTTATGTTTGATCGTTCCCATGAACATTCAACAAGTGGAACGCCTGATTCTTGAAAATTGATAGATAACTTGTTGCTGTCCTGTAGAAGGCAAGCATCTGTCTGAGTGAACTGTACACACAAATCATTCACCAATACCACTTGCACATCGCCGGCACTTCCTGGTAGTTATTGCCATATCCCCCATACAATCCTGACGTTGCTCTAAGCTATTTCCACATATTTGGGCCATTATAGAGTTCCTGGAAGGCCAACGTTTCAGACATGAAGCAGGCACGTTGTGCATGTTTCTGAAGTTCAAGCATTTTCAACCTGTTTTATATGCTTTACAAGCATTACATTATTCTAGATGTATATTTTAGTTTACAGCTGATGGGGTTGTTCTGGTGGAAAATACGAAACTTAAGGATGTCCATGTTTATGTTTAGGTGGCCAGCTGTACCAATCAGATGGCTCAGATTGCTATAGTTGCCATGCAGAACTCCAGCCCGAAGGTGACCGAGTGCTTCAACGTGGAGTCACGGATCCTCTGCATGACCTATATACCTGTGGACGAGCCCCTGGAGGAAGGAGAAGGAAACCCTGAGCCTCAGGGCTGCAACACACCAACTGTGTGTGTGGGAACAGAGGAGGGCAGGTAACATCCGGTTAAGTAGATTCCACATGATGCTGGTGTCAATGGGTCAATAAAGGGGTGAACCTTAAGTTACAGGAAGTTTCACAACTCGTCCTTTTTTCAGTTGTAGACTGAACCTTATCCATAATATTCAGTGTCTTATATATAGAACAGTATAATAGTAAGTTAATTTAGCTAGATACTCAGTGTCAGATAGCTACTACTAAGTTTTCTAACATGCTGAACATTTTGTGCATGATTAAAAACAGTCATTTTCACTTGACACATTTGACACAAAGGAAATTAATCCAAACCTGTAATCACAACTCTGATCAACACACGAGACGACAATAAATGAAGAGTGTCACGTTATTTTAATAACGTGACACTTTTAAGTGTTACTTTTTAAACATAAATACTCAATCAGAAATATTTTTTATTAAATATTTTTTATACCTAATTACAAAATTAAAAATTAAAATTTATTTGTTATAAATGACTTCTTGCAGCCTACCTGTACCTGTGACACCCTTATGGCCCACACTTTGGGAAACACTGCTCGCTAATTCTTTTTTGTTTAAATTAATCAATTATTAAATCAACAATCATATACAGTAACTTTGTAAAATTGCACTAAAGGCAGTTTGTTTCTCCTATTTGCAGCATCTCCGTCTATAAGAGCAGTCAGCGATCAAAGAAGGTCAGACTGCAGCACTTCTTCACACCAGATCGAGCCGCCGTGACGTGTTTAGCGTACAAGAGTCCGTCTCTGTATGTCGGCCTGGTCAGTGGCTCCCTTGCTGTCTACTCACGAACACCAGGTAAGTGCTCTGATTTTAAATTCAGACTCCAAACTGATGGCCATATGGACTAGCTAAAACCCGAGCATGTGAAATTGAAGTAAAATAGACCGTAGATTATAACATAACTAAGGGCATCTAGGATGTTGTTTCTAAACAATTACAGTATGCCTTTAAGGTTGGCTAAACAATAACTGGCAGTGCCAGTTCCTTTATTTCAGCTTGAAAGCCAGCTGCGAGACTGCAACCTAAGGTTATAATTTTGCATTAAAGTTCCTTTTTCACTTAACAATAACTAGGCTTCAAAATGCAGGAGATGGAGATAAGTTAGCATAGTGGTAAAGGTAGCTACTAACTGTTTACTTTCACAATAAACTTTCATCATCTTTGATTATCTTGCTAGTAAAATTGGCTTACCGTGTGGTTTGGTCCAAGTAAATTGTTTCTAATGTTTTATTGACAATAGTTTTATTGCAACTTAACATCCATAACGGTTTGTTAAAATATTCCAATCCTGCAAAATGTTTTTCCGCTAATTAGCATGCATGATTTAACTTGCTTTCTAACAAAGCTCATTTTGATGTTTGGTTAGCATAATCATGCTACAGTAATGTTGTTGGCCATAATGCTTTTATTATCATACATTTGATGATAGATTAGTCTACTTATTCTTCAAAGCTAGCCATTAAACACATTAGCAAAGCTAATCCATGGCTAATTAATCCTTTTACAGGCTCCATCTTCTCAGCATAGCTTGGGTCATTTGCAACCATGCTAGTGTTGTGTGATTACTTTTTAAGGATGTTAGTTTAAATTTATTTATTTATTTTTTGCTAATTAGCCTAGCTAATCTTTTAATAGTTTTACAGACTCAATGGCAAAGCTTGCTAGGAAAAACAGTGAGCTCCACATAAATGCTATGTTTCTTGGTTAGCATTTGTAATTGCTAATATTTACATTTAAGAGAAATTTTGTTTACTGTTGGGAAAATACATGTGCGGATGATTAGCCAATGCTAAGTCTTTAAAAGGGTGTCAAAGCATATGTTTTTCTCATATTTTGTCTTATATTTTTCTCTCCTGCTATCATTGCTATGAGAAATTAGTTTTGACTTGCTAAGAGGACTCTGTTCCCTGTTTTTACTTTAAAAAAAAAAAAAAAAGAAGAAAAAAATACATTCTCTTTCTCAAAAAAAGAAATAAATAAATAAAAATTGGATGAACTTGCTAAAATTCCCGAGCTTGAAGTTCGTCTGGTCTAGCAGGCTCGGAGAAAGACAGACAGTGAAGGACAGTTCTGCAATAATTCTCACTATCTCACTCTTTCCATTATTGCTTTTTTCTGTAACAGACAGGAATATTCCATTTCTCTGTATGATGAGTGGATTTTGCAGCTTGATGTCTCAGTTATGAGGCTTTTTTCCATCCTGAGCAACATACTTAGATTCGCTAGCATGATAGTAGAACATATAGCTGTAACATTGTGCCTCAGGGTTACTCTAAGCTGATTTGCTAGTATGATAGTAAAACAAAATCATGGTTGCGTAAAACAGGTTTTCTTACAAGCTACAGTAGTAAAACCTAAACTCTTGGATTAGTTAAGCAGATTTGCTAGGTTGCTAAAAACATCAAACTCAGAGTTAAGTCTAGCACATCTGTTAGCATGCTATTAAAATATAAGCTCATGATTACATTAAACTTTTAGCAAGTAAACATTAAACGTAGAGTTGTTGAGCAGATTTACTAGCATGCTAATTTAAACAAAAACCTAAACCTCATTTGCTAGCTTTCTAGCAAACATCAAACTCATGATTTGATAGTACAGTATGCTAATAAACCCTATCCTTAGGGTTAGTTTAAGCTGATTTTCTAGGATTCTAATAAATGTTAATCTCTGAGTTTATTTTAGCAGATCTGTTATTTAGCATTCTAATAATCCCTAAGATCGGGGATTGTTTAAATTATAATGCTAGCATGTTAGTAAAATGGATGATCATTGTTACAGTACATTAAACAGGTCCTCTAGCAGATTTGATGGCATACTATCATATAATATTGGTTCATTGCTTTACAGTACTTTGAATTATAGCTAGCCTTTGAAACAGTGCTTCAAACAGTGCTAGGTATAAGTTCAAGATGGACACTAAATAAAAGCCATGCTTCTTTGCTAGCATGAACAGATTTTTTTTTTGTGTGTGATTTTAATAGCCAGCTAAAATGTTACCTTTATGTTTATTAGTTTGTTAGCAAGTTGGCATTAATGAACAGCAAGTGTTTGGCCACCCAGTTTAAGGAAGAGATAGAAATTATTTGGTGAAGATGGATTTGGATGTTTTTAAAAAGAAAAGGGAACTGTGTGCATTATGGGAATTATAAGAGTGTGATATGTCGGTCAGTAGACTGGTGTTCTTGAGTTAAATCACTGGAAAATGCAGAGAATGGACTGTATTATATAAGACGTTAAAAATCTGTGTGTGAAGCACAGAAGCGGTGTCAGGGGAACCCTGCAGAGAGATGATGTAATGGCTGCTCTGAGTCATAACTCTTGACTTTTTAAAGCCTGACAGAACTCGCTCAGCCTGAATAAAGCAGGATTAGGGGGGAGAGAGAGAGAGAGATTGATGAGGAGCACACACACAACATAATTAATCACAGCTAGTCAGTTTCTCTTCAGGGTGTGTGAAAGGTATGTTTGTGTAAAAGGTGTTTGTGCGTGTGAGATAAAGAGAGCGAAAGATTTTTATAGGGACCAATCTTCATAAAAAGGTAAAAGATCCATCATGTTTTACATTTAAAGAGACAAGATTTTAATATGGATTCAACTTGAATTGGAAAGCCAAAAGGGCCACTTTTACTTTTTTTTAGTTTATATATATATATATATATATATATAATCTGACATTATGACTTCCTGGGAAAAAAATTATTTGAATGACCCGTTCTGATATTCCAGTCCTTCCATGGACAGTTGGTCCCCACCAAGATACAGGTACATGTGCAAGCACACACAAACACAAACACACACTCAAACACAAATTGAAAAACACTGAAGCATTCTGTAATGTAAGGGTTAGAGTAATGTTGTAAGTCTTTCCACAACTTAATGTAATGTGTGTGTGTGTGTATGTGTGTGTGTGTGTGTGTGTGTGGTTGCATGCATGCATGCATGCGCGGGTGGGTGATTGTGTTATGTAAGCAGTACGTCCAGAGTTGCACAAACAGAATGTAGATCAGGTAGAGGTAACTAAAGGCTATGAAAGAAAATAGGACACACTCACACACACACACACACACACACACACACACACAATTGATAATAGTGCCATCTTGAAGAGACCTATGTGTGTGTAAACCACACACTCTATAGAATTCTAACTCTGTACCTGCTTAATAAAATGAAGTTATTAATAAATGATTCATTTGTTCCATTTGTTTCTGTGCCTATTTTTGAAGTGTCTATTGTGTTCACACACACACAGTTACTCCACTCAGGTTTTGGTCTATTCAGTAGTGCACTGTCCTCAATAGCAGCCTGTGTGTGTGTGTGTGTGTGTGTGTGTGTGTGTGTGTGTGTGTGTGTGTGTGTGTGTGTGCGTGTGTGTGTGTGTGTGTGTGTGTGTGTGTGTGTGTGCGTGCTTAAACAACACAGCACCCTCAACTTCTACCTTCTAAACAGACTTTAGCTGGAAAACAAGGATATGTAAATATCCTTCGTATATATATCATTCGTAAACCTCTTTATGAACTCTCCATTCCATTATATATATATGGAACACATGCTAGCGACGATGCCTGATGAATATTCTAATGGATTGTGTCACTTTTGTCTGTTTTACAATTACTATTCACACAGAAATCATTTTCATTCTGGGTGGAACCCTAACCGGAGCAGGTGTAGCTTCAGGACATGCAGACATGCAGAGGAAAAAAATATTTATTGAATTCATTATTCAAGGTTATATCTGATGGTTAAACAAGCATATGCAATTTCTCCATCAGTTTCCTTATTTATGTTTTTTTTTTTATTGTTATCTTTTGCCACCATATAGCCACTACATACAGTAGCACCATATAACCACCACACAGCACCATATAACCACCACACAGCACCATATAACCACCACACAGCACCATATAACCACCACACAGCACCATATAACCACACAGCACCATATAACCACTACACAGCACCATATAACCACACAGCACCATATAACCACTACACAGCACCATATAACCACTACACAGCACCATATAACCACTACACAGCACCATATAACCACCACACAGCACCATATAACCACAGAGCACCATATAACCACCACACAGCACCATATAACCACACAGCACCATATAACCACCACACAGCACCATATAGCCACCATAGCATCACCATGTAATCACCACATAGCACCATATAACCACCACACAGCACCATATAACCACACAGCACCATATAACCACCACACAGCACCATATAACCACCATAGCACCACCATGTAATCACCACATAGCACCATATAACCACCACACAGCACCATATAACCACCACACAGCACCATATAACCACCATATAGCACTATATAACCACCACATAACACTATATAAACACCACATAGCATCATATAACCACCCTGTAACCAACACATAGCACCATATACCCACCACATAGCTGTACATGACCATCATGAAACCACCATGCAACATATATCCACCATATAACTGCCATATACCCATAACCACAAAGATTGGAGCATAATGTTCCGTTTACATTTATTGACATTTGGCAAACATTATCCAGAGTAATTTAGTTATCTTAGCAACTATAGTTTATCAGGGTTGAGGGTTTATTATATTAGGCTTAGATTATGTGGATTGTCGTTCACAGTATAAGCTGTTACTATTGAAACAGCACAATATCACAATGAAAATATTATTTTTAAAGGAACCATATTATACAAAAATTCACTTCTTAGACATTTAGATGGGTGTCCAGTGGACTTGTACAATAAATAAATAAATACTTACCTGCTTTTTGGTCCTTTTTCCATTGTTGGGTTGGCTGAAGCTATATGGAGGTCAATGTAACCTCATATAAGAAGAGCCCCCTCCCCCAGCTTGTTGCTCAGCTCTGCTGTTCTATGAATGGGAGTGGCTCAGCAGTAGCTCATTTACATAGACACTGAAACTGCGTGTATGCAGGAGGAGTGAAACAGGGGGAGTCTGG
Organism: Clariallabes teugelsi; assembly: GCA_030014215.1. Classification (NCBI taxonomy): domain Eukaryota; kingdom Metazoa; phylum Chordata; class Actinopteri; order Siluriformes; family Clariidae; genus Clariallabes; species Clariallabes teugelsi. Next base: position 7,299,431 of record JAQMYG010000005.1, read on the forward strand.
GGTATGAAAAATGCATTTTCTGAGGGGTATTTCAGCTGGGCCATTAGCACACATACACGCACACATTTTGGGGGATAATACATATATTAAAATAATATATTTCAAATATATATTTCATAATATATTTCATTTCATTCCTTTAATTCATACTAATGTTTTGCATAAATTAGAAAATATATTCTTTCTCCCATGGCTTGACTTCTTTTTCATCATCTTGTCCTTGTTGCTTGGCAACATCTCCATAAATTAAGGTGTGGTTTAAGCAACATAGAGACGCATGAGGGTAAACTGGCACGTCTGATGTGCATATGGTGTATAAATTAAAGTTGAGTAGGTGGTGACTTGTGTCCATGCAGCTGAAGCTAATTGATAATTTGTGCTCAAATTAGTGATTGTTTTAATGGCTTATGACAGTTTTGTGAATGTTCCTATGCTTAAATCTGAACATATTTTAAAGCAATTTTCCATCTTTATATTGCTGCATGATTTACAGATTATTTATTTTCTGCTGACGGTTCATGGGATTCCTCCAGCGTGCGGTTACTGAAGCTGGGTGTGCTGCCAGTAAAGGCTCTGCTGGCCGTCGGGGAGTGTGTGTGGGCCTCATCTGGGGGACAAGTCTTCGTAATCAATGCTCGCACACACACTGTGGAGGTAAACAACCAGAATCTTTCTCCATCACTGGGAATGTTGCAGTTGATGTATTAATAGGGATGGGACCGTGTTTTTTTTAGTTTGGTTTGATACAATATGTGGTGTTTATGTTACAGTACAATTAAAACTTTAGTGGAAAAAAAAAGAATTAGACCTGCTGGGTGTTCTGGTGCCTTTCTCAAGGTTTCTTCCTACTGCCGTCTCAGGGAGTTTTTCCTTGCTACCGTCGTGCTCAACTTGCTCATCAAGGGCAATCTTTTCTTTCAGATTCTGTAAAGCCAAGGAGTGGTCACCTACAGTTATCTATACATAAGAGGACAGACACATGCACACACTCACCCAAAGCAGGGAAGTTCATTCCTCTCCTTCTTTCCTGAGCCAGATCCAGTAAGACAAGGTAGCTTGACAGGCCAAAGAGTAGACTGTAACGTTCATCGAACTCTTTGACATTGGAGATAACCCACATTTTTTTCTGTCAACACGGATAGATCAGTGAAATGCTGTATAAGCTCGGGTTATATATGCAGTATGGTCAGCTCTTTCCAACAATTTTCTTCCTTTTTCCAACACTTCAGGCCCAGCCTTGGTTTTGTTACTAAAACATTCTCCTTTTGTGCCATTTTGCTGATTATGCAGCTGTTTCTGCAGCATGCTTTTTTCTGTGACTAAGAAATCGATTTGCGAGAGACTGCTCACACTGCAAGACAGCAAGCTACAGGAAAATCCATTCGCCTGATCACCCAAGAGCTCAATCACAGATCTTTTTGACCATTAGTGCAGCATTGCTTAACACCTTGTGCTGAAAATGAATTGGTATTGAAACAAGCAAGCTTTAAAAACTGATTATATATGGTGCAGTGTGGTTTCTCCTGCGTGAATGATCACTGTCTGGTTTCTCTGATCTAGAAGTGTGTTTCTATGACTTCATTAAGCTGCTTACAAGATCAGACATGCACTTCTGCAGTTTTTAGAGGAAGTCTCTGATTTGTTCTCCATGGCAATGTAATGTTTCTCAAACATGGTGTCCTCCCTATGAGTTACGGACTGACCAAACGCTGACGCTGCACTAACCAGGGCTGAGGGGATGAATCAGATCCAGGTGTCATTTATCAGCCATGCATGCAGGAGGGTTAGTGCTCAGGTTTCTACAAGTAGAATGTTATTTATCAAGGATATGCAGGAAACCGCTAATGAGAGATATTTTAATGAGATATACATTCTTATGTATACAGTATGAGGTATGACCTCTGTGAGCCTCAGCAAAGAAGGCCTCTCTCTCTGTCATTGTGAATGCGGTGTGGCTTTTGTTACCGCCAGCCCTAATAAAGGAGTCATAGCCTCTGTGTCAGTCACAGTATGGTACAGTAGGTATGACCTCTATTTGCAGCCATGTGACTACCATGACAGCAGTCAAAACAATGAACGGTAAAAGTACCGTCAACCAATGTTAGGCTACCGTGTATGTTAACTGAACAAACAGAAAGGTTACCTGATGATTACCGGTTGACCTACCGGTTCTGCTGATTATTTTCATATGCAGTATGTCACGGTGGACTTCAAAAGAGAAGTGAATAAGGTAATAAGAAATTTGATTTGTTATCATAATGTTATCTCATACAGTGTACAAATATGTGATTCCTCCTGGATTTGGTGGCATTTGCAAGTCCTTGTAGCACCAAGTAGTGCCCTTGATCAGGGGCTAGATAGGGATTTGGGATTCAGCCTTTTAAAAGCTAGTTAGCTTTGTAGCTCAGCCGTGAACAAAAACACGGACGGTTTAGAGGCAATTCAGAACGACTTAAGCAGTTACTATGGAGACAAAGTGTTGTTTAAGATGATGTGTTTTCTTACTGAAAGTGCTTCTGCGACTGGTTTTGAATGTGGGTTTTGACACTGGCATCCGATAAGCAACAAGCTTTTTGCCGTCCAGAAGTGGACGGGATCTTGGCAAATAGATGTCTTGACATGAGGTGCAAAAGTTGGTTGTTGGTTCTTTTCAAGGAGGTGTGGCCTCTGTCAAAGTCAAGTTTATTGGAAGGGGCGTGTTTTCTACCAGTCTGTAAGTCTTAAATATTGTATTGCTAGATAATAAGGATTAACTGAGTACAGTGTTAAACTGTGTTTGTCCTGTGTGTTGTACAGCACCAGTTAGAGGCTCATCAGGAGGAGGGGATGGTCGTGTCCCAGATGGTGGTAGCAGGAGTGGGTATCTGGATCGCCTTCAGCTCAGGTTCCACACTCCGCCTGTTTCACACTGAGACACTGGAGCATCTGCAGGACATCAACATCGCTACACCTGTCCACAATATCCTCTCAGGTAAACACAAACATGCACACACACACACACACACACCTTAACCAATATTAAATGATTTTTTTTTTTATTCAAATACTTCACCACATCAGTGATTGTGCAACTTTTTCTGCGAACCACCTTCTGACCAATCAGAATCGAGAATAAAGCATGGCTGCACCAACAAAAAAAAAGCAAACCGTTTGTGACATCTAAAAGCTTTCAAATTTAATTTACGGCAGCTGCTCAGACAGTATGTCTGTTTTAAAGTTAGTGTACCTTAGCTGTAATAACTCCTTCCTAGACAGTATTACTCTCTCTGAACACACACACACATACACACACAAATGCAAAGAGCTTCCTCTTTTGTAAATGCAGCCCTCCTTAAACCTGCACACATTTAAACTGTGTAACACACACACACACACACACACACACACTCAGCTAAACATCACCAGCTCAATCCAAATGGCAGAAATTACACGCTATAGGTATGTAACCACACACACATACACACAGCCTATAATTTATCTGACAGGGTTTTATCCTGACATCACACACTTTGTCAGTGTGTTATTTGCGATTGGCTGAAACCTGTGATGTGCTTTTAGGTGATTATTTGGGAGAAACTTCTCATTTGCTCCTGAGTCACTACAGGACTTTTACGTGACACAGTTTTCATGTTGTGTTGAATTTTTTTCATATTTAGATTTAATTCCAGAAAATCGTTTTATGAACATCAGCGTTATGAATGTAGTGGATTGAACCCAAAACCTCTTCTTGGCCAATATTTCTGAGCAGCTGGAGGACAGTGTGTGTGTGTGTGTGTGTGTGTGTGTGTGTGTGTGTGTGTGTGTTGTATGTTTTGTGTTCTGTGTGTGTTTTGAGGAAATGGGTTTGAGATTACATCATAGGCTTGGCCTCTTCTTTTTGTTAAGCTGTATTATAGTGTGTGTGAGTGTGTTTCTGGGTCTGGGTGTGGTGTTTGATGAGTAAGCTGTAACTCTGGTCTTTAATTCTCACAGTATTATCTCTGGACGTTTCTGCTCATACGTTTCTCCATTTTAAAAAACTGAAAATTATTGGTTCAAATAATAAAAATAATAATAAATGAGACCATATAAGAATGATAAAATATGAATAAAACCAAAAGTAATATTAGGAAAAAATAAAAATGTTAGTATTAATATATCAGTATTCATAAGAGTAATAAAGAGACAGAATGCAAAATTAGTGTTAATTTTTTTGTATGCAGGATGTTTTAGTAAGCGGCACGGGGGTGTAGTGGTTAGCACTGACGCCTTGCACCTCCAGGGTCCGGGTTCGATTCCCGTCTCTGTGTGCATGGAGTTTGCATGTTCTCCCCGTGCTTGCTGGGTTTCCTCCGGGTACGCCGGTTTCCTCCCACAGTCCAAAGACATGCAGATTAGGCTGATTGCCGTTCCCAAATTGCCCATAGTGTGTTTGTGTGTATGTGTGTGTGTACCCTGTGATGAATTGGCACCCTGTCTGGGGTGTACCCCCGCCTTGTGCCCTAAGTCTCCTGGGATAGGCTTCAAGCCCCGCCGTGACCCTGAATACAGGATAAAGCGGTATAGAAGATGAGTGAGAGTGAGTGAGGGTGTTTTTGTGTATAAAATAAAAACTTTGGATTCCAGTCAAATCCAGAAAGTTTCCAGAATCAATTCATTTATTTTGTAAAGGATGCAAGAAAGTTAGCATTAACTTTCTACAGCATGTTATGCCATAAATGGTAGAAGAGCTGGATAATCCCTCTGTGATGTCACCCACATGTTCTCTGAGGACCAGTTTTGAATGTAAATTGTGAGAGTGCGCGTCATCGCCATTCTGGCAGAAGCTGACTCCGCCTAAACCCCGGTTAAATAGGCAAATGGGGGGAGCGAACAGCGCTTGGGCTTTAGTTGGAACACACCTACTTACCCCTGTTATAACAAGCTAGCTAGCTTAGCTTTAGCATAGCCAAAATGCTCAGGTGGATAACCTCAGTTTATATGCTAATGTTACTTTGCGTTTGATTGAACGCCATCATCCATACCCTACACATCGTTCCGTGTCAACGATTCCACTTAGCAGGTTAGTTAAAACTATGTGTTATAGACAGCTAGCAGTTAGCCACTTGCAATGCAGCTGTCACTCAAATTGACCACGCTTCTAATTATGCATAATTTTCTGGCTTACTATACTGACGTAAAAATTCACCCCTATAAGTTGTCATAACCGGGAGCTCTAAGTACTGAGATATGTTTATTCTGTTGTAAGTTTGCACCATTTAACAGGGGCCTCTGTGGTTATTAACTTGCTTTCTAGCTATTGACTCCTAGTGGTCATTTGAGGAAATGCACATTTTGCCGCTTCTGTATTGGACTCGTTGGTTCTTGCTAGCTACTGTAGTGAACCTAGCTAACTAGAGCATTGCACAGCTAGTGCCAGCGATCCTAGCTAACCAGATCATTGTACTGATGATGTAGTAAAACAAAATTTTGATCTTAGTTGTTTGCTTGTATTACAAAAGAGTTTAAAATGCACGCTAGCATGTCTACCCTCTGCTCTAACGCTTATTTTTCATTATACAGTGTGATTCTCTTGTTAAACGAGCAGTTACTCATCAGCGAATGTGTTATGATTTTAGAAGTTTAGGATTTGAGACAGCTGCCTGTGTGGGAGGTGTGTGTGTGTCAGGGTATAGATTTAAAGTGTGGGTGCGTGCACGTGCACTGGATTGCCACGTCTACTACACCACTTCCCTGTGAGCAAACGGTTACTATAGTAACAATAATACCATGTTAGAACAAATGCATTCGATGGAATGTCAGAGCTGCTGTTATGGAAAATTAATCAACACATACTGACCAATCAGATTTGAGACTTGGCTGTGTTGAAAAGAAATAAAAGAAAGAGCTTATCTTCTGTATTCAGCTCGGGGGGTGTAGGAAGTTAGGAAAGTTGAGTTTGAAAAAAAGGAAATAAAAACAAGGGAGTGTTGAGGTCAGCTGAAGTTGAGATGTTTCTGTTTTCTATAGAGATCAGAGTGATAAAATGCACTTTTTAAATCTGTTAATCGAATCCCTTTTTTTTTTTTTTTTTTAAGTATTGAATCACGGTTTGCGTTTTCTGGAGCGCATGATTAAGTGATTTGTCAGGACAGGTTTTGATCCCCTTCATTAAAGATGGTGAGGTATGTGTGTTTATCCGTGAGCTGTGTTCCTGCTTGCCTCAGACCAACTGAACTACTCCAGAGATGTATAAGAGCTCAAAAGACAGGAAGTAACCTGATGATTGCCTGAAGTTAGTTATTTCCTGAACAAAGATCGACTTCAAAAGTTGCATTTTTTACAAACTTAAAAAGCTTTCTCACTTCCCATTTTTTAAGCATGTTCTCTAGTGACACTTGTGTTGCTGGACTTATTCTTCAGAAAGGAAGAAGTTAACCCCAAATTGTCGGCTTCAGGGTCTAAAGTTTTTGTCACAGAAAGTAGCAACAAGCAACAGAGCCAGTTCATGACTTGTGTTCTGTTGTACAGCCAACAACAGCGCAGCGACCATGCGTAGCCAGAGGAGGGCCTACTGTATGCAAATGACGATTTCCACATATGATGTCATTAGGGAAGCGGAAAGCTGACTGTCATGTTCATGCCCAGGTTTCTCCACACATGGAAAAAGGAAACAGGAAATTAATGTTTTTCTTCTTCTTCTCATATTTTGTTTCTCTATAAACACTAGTTTCACACTATTCGATTGTCCAAAACTGATCAAACGTGAATTTTGCTTTACAAGTGACCTAAGTGTTTTTTTTTTCTTATACTTGTACTCTTGTGTGTCGATTAAAATATGAATCACAGCACTGTGCAAAAGTCTTAACCCCCTTAATTTCTTCATATTAAATGAAAGTAAATGATGTATATTAAATTAAAGAAGTGGGAACAAAGTGTTACTGCAAAGTGCCTAAAGATACAGTTTCAAAATTGGCATCAACCTCATTTCCCCTCTCGTCTGATCCAACCACTCAGCATGTAGCATCACCAGTATATTAATCACCTACCTTTGTCATCATCTGCGCCTGTTTCTCACTGGTTCATGCCTTAAGTAAAAAAAAAAATTCTTTATGATTGAATGATTCAAAGGTGATTGAGTGACTTAACAAATAAAAAACATTCCTCTGAAATTGCTTGGGTATAGGAAGTGGACTGAAAATGAGAGACAAAAAAGTCCTTCAAGAAGCCTGGAGAACTATTCCTCAAGACTACATTGAAAATACGAGAAATCCTGGCTCTTTGGAAGCAAAATAGGAAGAAATGAGGGGGTCAATACTTTTGCACAGTGGTATAAGATAAGGTTGGCACTCCTCAACCAACTAAGCTCAACCAATTCTATACGTGATAGAGAGGTTCTGTTAGAAATTCCAAAGATGAAAATAATTTCATTCACCCTCAGGGGTTTAATAATCCGTTGCAGATTTTGTGCTCTGGCTATTATGGTTTAAGTTTTTTAAATTATTTTATTATCGTGTGCTCACAAGTACACAAAGAAAAATTCAAGCAACCCTGAAATATTTAAATAATTCCCTGTTGACTTTTTTCTCTTCACGGGTTTTGTGGCTGTGTTTAAACTTTATGATGCTTCTCTTTATGCCTCAATGCTCTACATACAGTCCAGGTTAGAATCAGGTGAGCATCGATCTTTTTATTATTATTTTTCTTCTTAAGTGGATCATTTAGCGTGCAGAATCTTTTAGAAATCAGAAATCGTGCAGCTTCAAGTCATTATATAACGTATTGCTTACACACAGTCACCTCAAGGACAGATTTGATCAGCTTAACCGAATCACTAAATTGTAGAAATAAATTTGATCATGTCCTAAAAAAAAGAAGGAAAAAAATAGACCATAATTATCAAATAGTCCCTGATGAGCAAGTCGAGGTTGATGGTGGCAAATGATGACAGAGTGACAGATCACAACCATGAAAAGACACTTCCTGGTTTTTGTTGAGGATAAGCGCACATGTATTATAGATGCACTTAAACATCATCATTGCATTGTGTTCGCTGCCACATTTTATCCTCGATAATATAAATCTGACTCGTCTGATGCTGACCCTAAGGAATGATGAAAAAGGAATTTTTCATCATCGATGTACTCTAATGTTTTCCAAGCATCTTTTCAGAAGATCTCATATGTGTAAAGATTTCAGTATGTAAGCAATTGTAAAGTAATCCTAAATACCACTTTTAGCTTTAGAGTTTTGTTTTGGTTTAAATAAATCGGCTATTTTCCTTTAAAATCTGGTACTACCGAACGTTTTGGATCTGATGTCTTAAACAAAGATTGCATATGTTGTGCAAAACTGCATTTCATGGCCTGAGCACTGAAGACTATTCCCCTTCATTCTTAAAAGAATTAAGCCATTTCACAGGTTTTATGGTCCTAATTTGTGTTTGCTAACGCAGGAGAAATAGCTACAGTATGAATGCAGAAGGTAAGAAAAGAACAAAGAAATATAATCATAATGGTTATGGGAGGAAGGAAGGTTATGTTCATGTAGACTTGCCATGGCTTGTATTCCAATACATGTCCCTGAGACGTCTCGAGAGCTTTTTACTAAATATTTGAAAAACATCCAAAGTACAACTTGATTTGCATTTGAGTGGGTCAAGTAAACATTATGTCCCACCTGAAGCTCGTCTGACTTGACCTCAAACTATAACTGTGTCCATTAGACCTGATCCGATATCCATTAAAGTGTCTTCGAATGCAACACGATGTTCCTTTTAAAGCCTCTAATTGTGCTTTTTATTAGCTCTGCATCAACGATGCGCTTTTTTAGAAGGCTCAAAGGCTTTAGACGTGTACCCCACTGTCCGACCCGGGACACGAAGACGTCACGTTCATTTGAGATGTGTGAGAGAATCAGGAATCAGGCTACAAAGGCAAAACGCAGCTCGATCTTTCAGAGTCAATGCCATGTCAAATACTTGTGACTTTCCTCAAAACAATTCTGGAAAGAACAAGAACAAACATAACTGTGACCTGTGGTATTGTTCGAAACAATCCTCTCATACAGTGGATTAGCAGTGCTGTGAATGACTCAGCACTCCTCATGCTTGACTCAGCCATACTCTATGCTAGTGTGGGCTTTTGTCAGTGAGAGGCTTTGTCACCGTTGGCCTAAACACGCGCCCATGTGTGCAGCCATGCAGCAAACAAACGGCGACCTACTGATGATACCTATTCTTCCCCTTGTTCTCTGATTTTAGACTAGAAAAAAGACTACCTTTGTCAGAATCTTAGCTGTTATCACAAGCTCATGATGTGATCATTATTGGGAATGTAGGAGTAATTGTGGACTGTGATGTTAGAAACTAATTAGGAAGTAATTAATATTGTCATGCTTGCATGAAATTAGGTCTCAATGACTTAATTTGTTCCTCAGTGAATTTGAGACTAGGTCAGAAACAAAACTGATAATGACAATATCATCATGATATTGAAGGCGTAAGAGCGATTGATATTTACAGAAGCACAGTACAGCGATGAGATCCGCAGTTTAAAAGTTTGAAATGTGTAAACGTTTTAAAGAAGGTCGTACATCTGTGAATGATGATCCTACACGAGGTGGCTCAGAAACCGCTGCACTCATTCCTATAAACATTCAGTGAGTGGAACGCCTGATCCTTGTCGCCAACTTGCGGAAGAGACGCATCTGTCTGTGGGAACTGTACGCACAATCATTCACCAATACCACTTGCACATTACAGGAACTCAGCTAGGAGTTATTGCCACATCCCCCGTACAGTCCTGACCTTGTTCCAAGCCATTTCCACATGTTTGGTCCATTAAAGGAGTTCCTGGGAGGCTAACGTTTCAGACGTCTAGGAGCAGGCAGTGCGATCATGGCTTCGGCATACTGAGAAAACTTTCTACCTTGATGGTATCCACACTGGGATATGTGCATTAGTGTAGCAGGGGATTATATACAGACATAAAGGGAGATTTTTACTCGTCTGTGTTGTTATTCTGCACAACCACAATTCCCGGTTTTGACTTGAACACCCCTCGTTCTATACTTAGAAAATTGAACAGAGAGGGATATTTACTCTACATCAGGTTTGTCTGATCTATTGATTAAGTGAACTTGAACGTATCTTATCTATCAATTTCAAAATGATAATTAATATCAAAGCATTTGAAGCATGTTACTTTCATATCAGTGGTCAAGGAACTTTATGTACTTATTCATTGCAACTTTCTTGTTTTAAACTCTTTTGAGGATTAGATAAGTGCACACAAAACCTTCCTCCAATCTCTGATCCCTTTCTGGCTGTTTTTTTGTTCTTCTTCTTTTAAATAAAGAATGTGGGTCTGTTTCTACTCTGCCGCTCCCTACGACGTGACCCAGCGCCGATCCAGCTCAGAGCATGAACGAGATCAAAGCTTTTACTGCAGTGTTGGAGACGGAGTCCGGGCATGTTGATATTGGTCAGAGTTTGCTTTGGAGTTTGGGAAATCTAAATATTATGGAGCGAAGAAAAAGATGGAGAGGGATACAGAGATTCTTTGTGTTGTTACAGAGATTTCTTTTTTAGCTGAGTCAGGAGAGGACAAATATTTCACCACTCACGGAGTGAACTTTATTAGCTGCTGCCTTTGCACACAGCATTACATTCTTAATCGTTAGACTTTAACTATTGAGGCGGTGAAGTATCAAAGCCTTGAAACGCTACTGTGCACTTCACTTGCATGCCATACTACACAGGATAGGGGGTTCCTGCAGAAGATCTAATCTTGGTCTAATGTAATTCTTCAACGTTATGAACAGTAGCAGTTTTATATGTAGAAACACTCAATCCCAGATTCTACTACTGTTACTGACCATAATTCCTGCACGACAATTATATGTTAGGGTTTCGAGGCATGACATGAGGAAAGTACGTTGTCTGCTTGTCTACTCACAGGCGTTTCTGCACCATCGTTCCTTGCAAACACCAGACTGTATATTTCCGTGGCATCCCAAAATGAACACACAAGCGAAAGCCGAATCTATTTTTTGCCTTCAGAGGATGTCACGACTGGCTCCGAAAGAAGAAGACCAGCATATAGAGCAGGCCAGACACGTTATAAATATTCATCTGCAACCAGAAAGCTAAAAAGCCAAGCTCTATATTCAGCCGTTCTTGGTTCTCAGCTGAATAATAAGCAGGGATGCCTTGATACCACCTTTTTTTCAGACTGTCCATACTGAAAAAGGGAACCTAGTATTAATATGTCAAATGCCCTTGTATTGGTCAAACAGGGACATCATGGAACATTAGACTTTGCCTCATTTCAGTTTCCACTTGTTTATATTAGTTGCCATGAAAAAGAGCAAATGCTAGCAGATTTGATGACACTGCTACAGTTTTAATCTTGAGCAATGACCTTTGGTGAAATGCTACATTTAATAGTTTGGAAACTTGGATGTAATTTACATTTATGTCACTGCACTAGACTAGTGGGATATATATATATACAGTACAGGCCAAAAGTTTGGACACACCTTCACTCATTCAATGTGTTTCCTTTATTTTCATGACCATTTACATTGGTAGATTCTCACTGAAGGCATCAAAACTATGAATGAACACATGTGGAGTTA
>JAQMYG010000005.1:7311277-7333719 GCA_030014215.1 Clariallabes teugelsi
CCTGGGCATGATTCAGGAATTCTAATTTTATAATTCTGAACCAGTGTGTCTTCTTTAGCAGATCTGTTGTTGTCTTGTTGTCTTTTGGACCTAAGACATTGGATCTAAGACAAGCTACAGGGCTAGACATTATCTCAGACCTCAGGAGGGTTTTCACAAAGATTTTCCATTTCTATTTTTTGACCAGTGATTTGATGCAATATTTACAAAAAGAAAAGCAGAATGAAATAACAAAACAGTTAACTTTTGTTCACTGCAATTTATAAATAGATTTTTATTTTTCCCGGATCATTATTAGTAAGGGTTTTTATGTATCTGGAGCTTTTACACATTTGAAGCGAATACTGCTGGTCTCGAGCATCTGAATAAGTCGTGTAGCGTTTTGTGTGAAAGGCACCGCGAGTCCACGCACATCGTCTCGTGTGTGAAAGACTCCATTTAGCTTTTCCCTTTCACTGCGCGCACACACTTTTTTTAAAGCATCTCGTTCTCTTGCCAGCTGCTTTAGACGGTCCTCGTGTTCCACGTGAATGGGCAATGGAAATACACTACTTTAATTTAAAGTCACAGCGTTATTAAACGTGTCCGACTGATAATACAGGACAGCCTTTAGCCTGGACGTTTCCACAGAGAAAGCTTTGTCAGTCATTGCATTCATCATTGTCTGATCGCTTTCTTTTTTGCTTGAGTGTCGTTCCCATGGTCAAGCTAACGAAGTGTGATGGTGAAAAACACAAGGCAGGTTTCCCTAACGAGCCAGCCAGCACAGTGGAAGTATTTGTCCTGTGATCCTGACCACTAACGGTCCCCTGTGTTGCACAACCAACTGGCGCTTTAGTGACTGATTTGTGGTTAAGGAAGGATGGAGTGGGTGGACAGTCACACAGACTTTTAGCTCTACAGAGCAGCCGTAGAATAAATCTTGTCTCCAGACTTAGTTTAGTATGTGCAGTATGACTTTTCCATATAATTCCACATTAATACGATTGTGGTCCAACATAGGCTTTTGCGATGTTGATTTTCTTTTTGATAAACTCGTGACCATTTGAGAAGAGTTTTACCAGCAGTGGCACACACAGAAAGTCATTAAGAACTGTTTAATGTCAATATAACTGAGAATTAGTATTAAATCTCATAATTATCATTATCATTAACACTGTAAAGTATTAGGTTTGAGACTTTGACTCTGGGCATGGTTCCACAGGGGTGCTGTATTATCTGGTACCAGGACCTTGGCATTGGATCTTTTGGGTGCTGTGGGTTGTAGGGTCGGGCCTCGGTGGATCAGACCTGTTTGTCTGGTGTATGCCATGGGTACTTGTTCGCTTTGGGATCTGGGGTGCTTGAAGGCCGGGTGGGCGACCTTGGGCTCTCAGTTTGTGCTCTATGCAGTGCGCAGTGGTGCACTTTTTGTTCTAGTGCTTTTCTATCACTTTTTGTGCATTTATAGGTAGGTAGATTTTAACCTCATAGTAATGAACTATTTTCAATTTACTGTGACACAGTTTGGAGGAAAAAGGGTGTAATATCTGATAATATATGAAAGTTTAAAACATTTACACAAACTTACCCAAAGCAACTTTTTGATATATTGGGTGCCAAATTGCATAAAACTACTTTGCTTTAATACTTAATTTTGTCTTTATCATTTACAACATACTGTACACTACTGCTCAAAAGTTTGGGATCACTTTATAATTCCATGGTCTTTTCTGTTTTGTTTTTTTTCTACGTCCAAAGGCGTCCAAAATGTGCAATAATCTCCTTTGAACAGTTAATGTTGAGATGTTTCTTCTACTCATGATCTGTAAAGCCTTCATAACGGCTTTGACCCGAGTGCTGTTAATTGGTGATTTCTGAGCTTGGTAACTCTGAATGAACTTCTCCTCAGCAGCAGGCGTAAGTTCTGGTTTGCCTTCCTGGGATGGTCTTTCATCATGGTGCTTGATGGGTTTTGCTGTTGTTGTTGATGTTACATAATTACCTAATTCCATATGTGTTATTTCATAGTCCCCAACAATGTAGAAAATAAATCACTAAACAAAAACAAAGAAAGAGAAATTTGATAGTGTACGCCCTGCATGTTCTAACCCATGGTTACACTTTTTTTTCAGGCTACACATGGTATTCAGATTTGCCTATTTGTGTAACCCTTATGATTAAAATCATAATAATTAATGAGCTTCCATGTCTGTTCTAAAGTTATAAACTTTTATATAAAATTTTTAAAGTCTGTTTTGTTTCGAAATTTTTCCTTTCCTTACTGCAAGGGCTGTTGTTACAAAAGGTTGCGTCATGCTTCATAATGAAACTTTAGTTCAGTTCAATAAAGGCATCTGGGTGAGAGCAGGGAGCATTTTGTGTTTGCTTCTCTCGTCCTTTTTTTTTAACCAAAGCCAGGATTGAAAATTCCTCCTCTTGGTTCTTTCAAAGAGCGAAAGAGAGAGAGAGACTCGGTTACGGTTTCCCTGGAAACCAACCATCTATCACCATAGTTACATACCCACACATGCTCTAACAGCCAAGTTCCTCCTACACAGCCTGGCTCAAGTGATCCTCGCTATTCCACACAGCTAAAACTTCATCCCTGATGCTGTTTTAAGAAATGTTTCTTTCCTTGAATCCTTCCAAGACCTGCTTCTCCTTCTAGGTCAAAAATCATTCAGAGTTCAGGGACACTGTTTGGAATTCTCAGTCCTTGGAGCTCTTAACCAGAAGTCTGATTTAGTTTGCTTCCTGTTGTGCTTTTAACAGTGTACACGATCAAGATCACAGCAGGTGTACAAATGATTTAGATCCTAATAAGCAACCCAGAGGCGACAATAGCTAGGAAACACTCCCTGATAATACATGAGGAAGAAACCTCAAAACAGTCTATAGAATAATTATAGACTATAAACTAAAACAGATCAAAGGTTAATATAAAAACTGGTTTCATTCTCTGTCCAGGTCATCAGAGGGTCTCTGTGAGCAGTCTGCTGGTGTGTCACGGTTTGCTGCTGGTGGGAACAAACCTTGGGGTCACGGTAGCTCTGAGTGTTCCACGACTACAGGGCATCCCCAAGGTCACAGGTACGTGTTTCTGATATAATTCATTTTCACTTAAATCCATACTGACAGTGTTATGAGTTACCATAATAATAATAATAATAATAATAATAATAATCATATGCGCTATCACTTATTTAGACTTTCAGGACAGAAAGGGTCAAGATTGGCTACATGCAATATTGGAGTCATTAGACTGGAGTAGAGGCATTCCACTAGTGGTGATATAGGGCATAACATTACTGGAATGTATATGTACAAAAATGGTCAGTTTACGGCTAACATCTAGCTTCTAACACAAGGCTGAACTCCAAATGCTTGGTTTAGGGAACAAATGATAGTACACCGTACATACGTACTGTAGCACAGTAGCTTTCCTTGTATATCTGTCCCAGAACCAGGAAGTTAACACAGCTGATGTTCTAAAGTGGAATAAGTGAAAATATAAACAGTGTTGGCGGACGTTACTTTTTAAAGTAACTAATTACATTACAAAATTACTGTCTTCAAAAAGTAATCAGTTGCATTACAGCGTTACTTTCTGATAAAGGTAACTAGTTCGAGTACTTTTCCATTGCAGAAAATGAAAACTCCTTTGTTATTCCTCATGCATGTTGTTTTAGTCAAGACCTTTATAATTATTCTACCATCATCACTCATCGAAATTTGGCCCACAATCTGTTAACTACTAATACCCCTATCTCACCTACGCGGTTTCACGCAGTGGCCGTAAGTACGGTTCATCATGATTCACTGCGAGTTTTGGTGCTGTGATTAAGATTCCATCTTTTTCCGCATGTCGATCCGCATAGTCAAACCGCATAGGTGAGATGGGGGGCGGGGCTTGTAGGACGACTTTAACTGAGTATTTAAATGGTGGACCTAACGCGTTAGATTACTCGTTACATCAAAAAAGTTATCCAAGTATCCTTACTTTGTAATGTGTTACACCCAACACTGAATATAAAAAAACATCTTGTAAGTTTCTCATCACTCTAACCACCACCTCCATGGTTTATTCTTCTCATCTTTTGGCCACATAGTACTGGTACTTTCGCCTGTTAATTATACTAACTATCGGTCGCCAGCTCCTCCAGTTGCGTTTAGTTAGTTCTGCCAGGCGCAGAAGGATATGTGTTGGGAAACAAAATAACTGGTTAACTAAAGAAATAAATCATAATATGTTGATAATAAAAGGGTTTGTGGAACTGTTGTATATAAGCAATATCACACTCGAGGTTGTGCTGTTGTGTTGAATATCAGCACGGCTGTGCTATCTTCTGTACAAGAGCTGATTTTTTCAGCAGCCATGTGTTAGAGTACCATAATGGATAAACTGTACCATAATATCTTCAGCAGTCTTGTTTATGAATAAGGACAGAGAGAGACAAGAGCAGTATTTTCATGAGCCTTTTTTATTTATTTATACGGTGGTTTGCTTAAACACTTGAACTTTAATTCATTAATCATTAATTTCTCTTACATAATTAATTTGTTTGGATTGCGCTGCTAGAAGGGTTTAAAGTTCTTAAACTGAGAAAAATAAATGTGCATATTATTACCATTGTTATAATTGATTAATTCATTTAACAGTCAGATAAAAATGTATGTGAAATTTCCAACACTAGTCTACAGTATAAACACTAATGTCATTTTCCATTTGGTTTAACTTTTCTGTCCATGTCTTTAACATTCTTAAAATTGTGTGTATCAGGACAAATATTTAAGCTAGCACTGTGGGTATATATTTTTTTAGATTATTAAACATAGATATTATTTACATCATTTAAACATCCTGACAAGTGGACGCTAGGTTAAAAGCTCGAAACAGGCCTTATTTTCATTTCCATCTCGCAGCTGTTAACGACTGTAAGCGACTAGTTGACCTTCAGTACTCAGGGGGTTAATGTGTCTCCGGAGCACATCCTGTAATTATTCAGCCTTCTCCGGCTTAGTTATTTTTAAAAGCAGTCCCTTGCTCCTGCTCTGGTGCAGATGCTGTGTGTTAATAGCGCTAAATGCTTCAGGGTGGGTTGGGGTGGCTGAAGGCTTATGGTGACTTCTATGCAGTTTCTGTTGAAACGGAGTTTCATTTCACACACGCTAATTAGGCCTCCGGATGCTGAGATGGAAATCGAGCACACCCTCGATTTAAACTAGCTTTTGTCTGTCTGGATGTCTGCACTCAAAATTATTTGCGCCAGTACACGTACACGTTATGAGGGACATGGATACGCTTCATCTATTCAGTAGATTTAACAGGCGGGAAAAAAAATTTCTTTGAAGAGAGATGAACTTCCTTTTACAGTCCAGACCATGTTCTGTTCAGTCATATGGGTATAATTACACTGGTGTATATATTTTCATGTGTGTGCTTTTACTTAGCCACCACTTGAAGCAAAAATAGGGATTTCAGTCTCATAAAATCTTAAACAAGCCATTCTGAACCTTTTATCCAGTGTACTAAGCCCTGAAACTGGAGACTCATTCTATAAATGATGTAACTTCTAATCCAGAGCCATGCCCTACACAACAACGCTTTGAGAACGATTGTGGCTCAATCCGAAATGTAAAAACAACTCTGATCAACACATGTAACGAACATGTACAGTATAAGGAATATCACATTGTTTCAAACCCATGGCTTTGTTTTATTGGCTGAAGTAAAAAAACATTCAGAAATATTTCAACGGGCATTTTAAACCTAATAACAAAATTGAAAATGAAAAACTTATGTATTTGTTATAAATGATCTCTTGCCCACTAGGGAACACTGGGGGAAACACTGCACAGCACACACTGTTCTAATAATAAACCTGATTTGCAGCTGCGCTACTGTCAGAGCTGCTGTTATAGAGAATTAGTCAACAACTTCTGACCAATCAGAATCCAGATAACAGCAGCCCCAACGACAGAGCAGGTGCATTTGTGTAAGGAGTCTCCAGTGTCAGTGCTTTGTAACATTCAGAAGTAAAGATGTAGCCATGACAGTCAAATTGCAAATTTTAAAAGAGACCAAAAGAGATACTAGCAAGGGAAAGACTGTTTATAGCTGCTGTAACATAAGAGAGGGCAGGAACGAATTTGGTTTGTGGACATTTCACAAAAGTATTTTAAGTAAACTGATTCAGATTGGCAGGTTGCCAAGATATTAGAAGAATAAAACACTTCAGGGCATGATGTTACTGGAAAATACCCAACTTTGGAGTGGTAACTGTAAGTCTGCTTAGTGTCAAGCTGCATCACAATCCCCATTAGTATTTATTTCCTTATCATCCCTAAGTGTGTCTCATATTACTCTGTGCTTTACTAGCTGAGCGGCTCATCCTGTAAGTCCAAGAAGTGATGTCATAGTGTATGAAAACATCACTTGATTGCATCAATTGAAATTGACATTGCTCGTCTTGAGCATCGTACGAACACTTAGCCAGCTACTGGTGTATTTTTTTTAGAATACTCATTAAACAAGCTCTCTAGTTAATAGAGAAATTAAAAATACCTAGCTATTTGCTTGTAATAAAATAAACTGTGATGAATATAATTGTTAATGAAAACATATTCAGTGAGACCCCCCCAGAGCCACATGACTAACATCGCGTTTAACCCGCAGGACGAGGGATGGTGTCCTTCCATGCTCACCATGGCCCTGTAAAGTTCCTCATCATGGCATCGCCTGTACGAAACGCTGTCCCTTCCATGCTCAGTCAGTGTGTCCCTCCTCCAGAAGAGGACGAAGTTCCTGGCTCTACTGCTTCCTTTCTCACTGAGGAAGATGACATCCAGGCCATACCGACCCGCCAGGACTCGCTCTCGTCCTCCCGCAGCTCCCTGGAGCACGGCCCAGAGGATGGCGCCATCTACAACCTCATCAGCGACCCGGTGCACTCGCAGAACACCAAGCGCGCTCAGCGGGCGAACGTGAGCTCAGTGCTGGTGCTGTCTGGTGGCTCGGGTCATAGAAAGATCAACAAGAAGAGTAAAGCGACACGGCATGAAGAAAACGTGCCCACGGTCATGGTGTGGCAGATCCCCGTGCCTGACGTGTGATACGGGTAAAGAGTCCATGAGGAGACGTTAAAGCTGTGCTAGAACTTTAAATTTTGTCTATTTATGTTTTTAAAATTTTTTATTATATATAATATTTGTTGTTGGCATTTCTACCATGACTAAGTTTAATTTGTGTAACACTTTTCAGAAAGTAAGAAGAGCAGAACTTTAATTTGGATATTAAGAGTAAATTTTTATTAAACAGACATTTGCATCTGTTAATTTTTAGGTCATTTTTAATTTAGTTAGCATTTTACTTGGACTAATCAGAAACTGCATGCCTGACTCTCACACCCCGAGCATAACAAGATATCTTCCGATTACTTGATTGGGAAGGTGACTGCTGATTTTGACCTGGATATCTCTATAGAGATTTTATTCTATAGCTTTGTTTTTTGGATTGTTTGAGAGAGGAGGCTTTAGGTTTGCTTCATGTAAAGTTTGGTGGTTCAGGGGCTTTTGGGTTAGGTTTTGAAAGGAGAAAAATTGTAGGAGCAAAAATTAGTTCTGCACAGATCTCAAACAAATTTTTATAACTTGAAAACGGGTCATAGCACTCAGGAGACCAGACTGAACCTGGCTTTTGATAGAAGTTTTTGTGGGGTTTAAAATTGAGGGAGATACTGCTATCTGGTTACAACAAGAACTTTGGGAAAACCAGTTTCGTTTTTATTTAGAAAAGTAATAGCGAGTGATTCCCAGGGGGACGGGGCCCAATCTCTCCCCCGGTACAACAAACTTTTGGAGATTAAAAAAGGGCATCTAATTTTTAAGCTTTAAATGTCTTGTTCTATCGGCAGATAATTTTGCTAATTATACAGACATATTTCTAGAAATAAGAAAAATTATCTGACAATAAAACAAGACTTTTTCACTTAAAGAAAAACAGTACTGTATATGTCTATAAATAGGCTTAATAATCTTGCATCTGGTTTATTGTAATCTTATAACAGGAAGTCTTGGATCAATTTGACTAGATTCCAGATATTTTCATTTGATAAGATGTTAATTGTCTGTAGTGGATAAGCTTGAAATAGTGTTTAACAGAAGTTGTTCATAGCACCTTCTCTTTTCCTATTCATTTCCCTTTAGGATGACAGTAGTGATGACATTTCATGGGCTGATGCAATCAGCATCCTTCACTGTGCCTTCCTGAGGCGTCTCCCTCCTCTGTGCTCGCGTACAGAAAGTGAAACCGACATGTAAGGATGAGCCGTTCGAACTAAACTGGACGATCTAAACACCCATGTGTGCAGTGCTCGCAGTCTGGGTGTCTACAAGGACGGATTTTTAACAGACAATTTACTTGAAGCGGACGTCCCTGGGAATTTAAGTCACTTTTATACCACTGAACTTTCAGTCTTACGTTATGTAAAGTTCTGAACCCTGTGTTAATCGCAGTAACACTGCTAACGCCAAGGTTACTCTTTCCCCTATAGCTGCTTTTGTGTTTCAAATTGTTCATTTCACTTAATTAGTATCATTTAGTTTATAGATGCCCCTGAAATATTTAGGTTTTTACTTTTATTATTATAAAGATAAGATGTTTAATTAGCTTTTAGTGTGAAGTGAAGTTCACATGATGATGATAAGATCTTACAGTGATGTGGCATGCAAATATGAAAATTTTAATATCTTGCAAAGATCATAAGATTGTCATTTCTATATAATGACAATACCAAAAAATGTCAGGTTCCAGTGAACCATTTCAAAAATACCAAAAACAATTGTGGCACAGTCTTGTGTATTTTTTATTTATTTTTGGTGAATCACTGATTTCTACATTAAATCAATCAATCGCAAAAAAGTGGATCACAAAAAACAATCCCTGAATGGGTCACAATTTATAAAGTGTTGTATCTTTACAAAAGAAAAAGAGTGAAATTAGATATCGTGAACAACCCCACTTTTAAAATCTTACAAAGAAATTCCAAAACAAAGCAAAATTTCATGAGAACTTTTTTTTTCTTTTCTTTTTGTAAAGGGAAAGAGAGGAATGTCCATATGGAATTTCTGGCTGGCCAGATTTCCAATTCGCTAATAAACATGGACAGTTTTTTCTACATTACTGGAATATTTCATATAACTAAGTTAATTTAGCCAAATTATGCCCATGTACATGTATTTAATATGTTTGGAGGAAAAGGAAGCTTTATAATAAGAAGTCAGTATCTATGTTTTTTTTTAATTTTTTATCATATCTTAATAACTATTCCATGTTTTTCTAACAGTCTGACACTTTCTTATCTATATTTTAACACAAATTGTTTTTAGATTTTTATTTGAGTACTCATTAGTGATTTGCCATCATGCATGTGTCTTTAAAAAGTAAATAATAATAATATTAATAAAAAAGAAATGGACACCTGTTATATTACTTTCACACTTGCATACGACGTGTTGCTTTTAAGAGCGTCGCATTTTAAGCTCAACATTATGATGGGAAACTTTCAAGGTTAAATGGTAATACTATGCTAATGAGTATGAAAATAACTTACATACTCTGCTTTGTTCTCAGATCAGTTTAACAAGGCATCCTAACTGCACCAGCTAATGCACAGTAACCAGAGTTACCAACTACCTGTACTACTTCCTTCTTTCAAGCTTTCTAACGTATCCTAATGTCTCTGTTGGCTTGGAGTAAGCGCTTCATAGAAGGTGGCCCACATGTCTATAACAATATCAGGATTCTCAGAAGCTTCCAGCAATACAGTAGTCTTGCAAATTTTAAGTTTACAGTCTGTTGTATAATGTCTTTAAATGAGTAATTTTATTTTAACATATTATAAAACAAGAGCATTTTTATTTATTAAACAACACTGAAACTGAGGAGAATAAATCTGTTAAAGTTACAAATTTAAAGACAGAGATTAAAAGTTCAGTATCAAACCAAATGCTTTCTCTGCAGTTAAATATATTTAAAAGAAAATAATATATTGTTGAAGCCTTGTACTTCCAAAAAACCAACACTTTTCAAGTAATGAAAAACAGTAAAAGTGAAAACAAATTGTAAAACTCTACAAACAGAAAAGAAATGTGACCAGTAGCATTCATTTATGATGGAAAAATCTAAATACAAATGATGAAATATGGAAAACAAGATTTTTATACAAAGTTTTTATACAAATATAAAACCAATATCATGATATCAGACTTGTATTGTCATATTGTCATATTGGTCAGACATAGGTGTCATTATATGACAAAATAAGACGAAGCCAGTAAGATAATATTAGGTTTTGTTGTTTCTTTTTTTTATTTGGTTGTTTCAGTTTTGTGCATCAAACAGTAACTAGAACATAATTCAAAGTACAATTAAAATCTTACTGTAAGTGGGAACATTTTGCATTTGTTATTTGTACAAATCTGGCCTCGTCACTAACTCAATACTCAAAATTAAATTCAAATGTGCCTGAAATCCAGCTGTTTCTCAAACCGATAGTACTGTGCAAAAGTCTCAACCACCCGCCACTGTGACAGGGTGCAAATTGCCTAAAGATACCATTTAAAAATTGCTTGTTTATGTAACAACCTTAGCAGCAATCTCATTTCCCCTCTCGTCTGTTCCAACCACTCAGCATTCAGCATCACCAGTATACTAATCACCAGCATGATCATCTCTCATCATCTGCACCTGTTTCTCACTGGTTCATCCATTAAATTAAAGTTTTTTTTTTTTCAATGATTCATAGTTCACTGTGTGGCTTAACAAACACAAAAAAATTTATCTGAAACAGCTCAGGTACAGGGACCCGACTGAAAATGAGAGACAAGAAAGTCCTTCAGGAAAATTGGAGAACTATTTCTCAAGACTACATTAAGAAAGTCTGGCTCTTTGGAAGCTCTTTGGTAGCAGGGGTGAAGGCTTTTGCACAGTACTGTATTATAGAAAATAAACTGACGCTTTGTTGCTTGCTTGTGTGAACTTAGGGTGATGTAGTTTTTTGTGATTTTGAGGTGGCTTAAAAGGAACTGAGACCTTAAACGTGGATGACAAAAAGGGCCAAAAGAGTTCTACTAAACCAAAAACAGAGAGAATGTGAAGGTAAAACATTAATTTGTGGTTTGGGTTTCATATCCGTTATGTGTGATGATGGCACTGAAGTCTTCTGATGTGTAATGGCATGTTGTAATGGTGTGATTTATTTTTACTCATATGTTAATCTTTGTTAGGTTTTTTGTAGGATTAGTTTAGATTTATTGACACCAGTGAAACACCTGAATTTATTGACACCTGAAATAAAACTCAGATTTTTATTTCATTAAATTTTTTCCAAACTGTCCAAACGTGTTTGAACGAGATGTTGCCTACAGCGTAATGTTAAAAAAGAACCTCCTTGAAATTACTGCTTGGAAAAACTGCTTGCTGGACTTGCCTTCCTCTCCTCTGCGAATGAATGTCTATAAGAAGAAAGCTTGTCTTTTATGCTGCCAAAATAAGACTTGTACCATTATGTGTTAAAAAGAGATGTATTATGATGGATTAATAAATAAAGGTCTGCATTGCAAGAAATAATGTTTGTTTTTTGTGTTACAATTTCATTGATGTACTGTATGGCGGCTTTATGGCAAACAAACTTCATGCTAGTATCCATTTATAGAGATAGAGGGGAGGAATAAATTCCGTTATGTATTGTGATTCTTTTGTGTGGCAATTTGTGTATATGGCAAAGCATTGCCAATGGTGAGCTCTAAACTATATTCACACCTTGGCAGGCAATGCAACATCTCAATCAAAATATTTGGAAAATCTGGATATTTACAAAAATCGCAATACAAATTGAAACTGTACTAAGGTATCGTCCTGGCTTGGTGATTCCCATCCCTACTCGATTACACTATTATTATTATTATTATTATTATTAACTAGACTACACTAGAATAGGGCCGAGCACAGCGCCATGAGTAACACCTTTTAAATCAGGCGATAAAGCAAAAAGTATACAAGTTGCTTTAATAAATGTTATCAAACTATACAAAAGGCAAAATGTAAAGTAGCTCCTTTAAGAATGTTTATAATGTAACGTATTCTCAGAATTTAAATCTTGTAAATTCAAAGTAAATTAATTGCCTGGTTAACGGAATGTTCTGTGTAATCTATAGAATAGAAAACATACCGAAGTAGAAATTCTAGCCTGTTTTGGGAGTCCCACTTAAAGCTGAAGACCAAATATGTATGTGAAAAACATATTTTCATGTCAAGAGTTAAAGTGTAGGACAAAACATATATCCATTTTATATACCAGGGGAAAAACGATGTTCCATTCCCACTCTTCTAGTCCAAGCTGAGCAAATAACACATCTGATAATTCACCCCAAGTTCAGATGCGCAAGGGATTCTGTTGTGTTTGTATAGAAATAACTTCTGAACCTCGGTGTGTGAACAGCTGACGGCTGTATTAGTCAGTCCCAACAGAGACAGAGCAATCTGAGCATGCGTGTTGTCAAGCTTTCCCCTGGAATTTTATTTACTTTCACAGAGTGGAACAGCTGTGGGGTGTAACATACTGTATAATACATAATACTGTACTTCTTTAGTGCTTTTATATTTTATATATATATATATATATATATATATATATATATATAAAATCACTAAAGAATTGCTTATTGCTTATTTAAATAAAAGCCTGGCATGTTTAGCAAAGATGCTCTGGTATGGCTTCCAGCAGCATCCCATGCTGTAATTACACATACACACACAAACTTCATTTGTGCTTTCATAATCTAAAACCAACACAAGTATAATACCAGTATAATGCATGAACAATAAACATAACCATCCTTACAGCAAGGTATTAAACAATACCAAGCCTGCACATGATTATACACCAACAACCTTGAGGTATCATAGACCACCCAGAACCATGTTTTTTTTTTTTTTTAATATTATTATTATTTTTTTAGCTATCACTTCAGTATAAACATGAAAGTATTACTCTGTCACTTTTGCAAAAGGTACTATTTTGTCGGATCCTAGGAATTATTTGCTGAACAGACCTGTATTGTGTATTGTAAGCACACATACTGTACACCTCACCTACAGGCTGCAATACTTCTGATGTGGTAGAAGTGTGGAAGGCCAATGATGCCAAATGATCATTAGTATAGGCCAAAAAAAAACATTAAATACGTTCTGCAAGCTATCATTAACAGGTATTGAAATTGAAAGCATTTGTCTAAAACAATTACCTTCAGGCTACAGTGTCAAAACTATTAATTAATTACTTAATAACATTCCAATAAACTTTATTTTTTCAACACTACACAAAACTAAGGACCTGGCCTTGCCTTTACCTTGCATTAGCTGGGCAGAATGAATACCATTCATTCAGGGTTTCAATAAAAAAAAAAAATGGCACAAAGAAATACAACAGTAGCCTAGTTGTAACTGTTAGTCTCAGTTAAACATTTGAATAGTGCAAATATTTTGAGGAAGGTTATACATCCATGAATGACGATCCTGCCCAAGGTGGCTCGGAGCCCACAGCAGTCGTTCCCATGAACATTCAGTGAGTGGAACGCTGGATCTTTGAAAATCAACTTGTCAACTTGTCGGGAGCTTGTGGAAGAGGCGCGTCTGTTTGTGGGAGCTCACAAACATCATTCACAAACATCACTTACCCATTATATAGCTTGGCTGGGAGTTATTGTCACATCCCCAGTACAGTCCTGACCTTGCTACAAGCTATTTCCACATGTTTGGAACATTAAAGTAATTCCTGGGAGGCGATCGTTTCCGAGGTGAAAGAAGGAGCCAGTTTTGGTATCCAAGCACTGATGGTATTCAAGCACTAATGAAACATTGGGATAGGTGCATTAGTGTAGCAGGGGATTTGGGTAAAAACAGATAGCAGGAATTGTTTTGCAGCCATACTGTGTGTTAGGAGGTGGGAAGTTTAATATAACAGAAGATGTGTCTACTCCAAGTTAATATGGAGTCCACGTTTGATATTGGTGGCTCAGGTACAAAACTGTAAGAATTTCAGTACTGAACTATTGAGTGACTGCAGTCCATAACAGTGTTCTGTTATTCTGCACAATCAAAAGTCCCACTTGTGTGTGCTAAATAGTTTTTTTTTTTTCTTTTCATTTCTAGCTCTTATGGTGTGTTCACTCTAAGCTCATTTTATGTATAAAGAGCTAATCTACAGCATTTGAACCATCATATTTTGTCTCTTGGACGTCCATGTATTTTTGAGCAATGTCTGGCACGTATGGCTTTCCATATTGCTCCGTGTAGATTTGTGTGTCGGATTGTGTTTGGTGTGTAGGGTTAACGTAGAAAGGGGGTGCGGTTTCTTCCAGAACTCCCCTTGTGGCATATAGAGAGACCGAAATACATCCACTGCAATCGACGTACTGTTGGATCTCGGACACATGAGAGGATATTTCATTCAAAATCAAGCTTGTGTGTGTGTGTGTGTGTGTGTGTGTGGAGGGAGAAAAGGGCGTTGAGAAGATTGGTGCTGCTTACAGGTACAGCATTCTAATGGAGAGGTTACAATGTAACAGGTAACAAGATGAAAGACAGACGTCTGATGGATTCTTTGATCATCTGAAGCTCGCGGGATGAAAGTGAATGAAATAAACAAGCAAGCGTTTCACCTGGACACGAAGAGATCACCTGCAGCTCGTGTGTCTTATATAACCAGGAAATACAGATCGGGATTAACACGTAAGTAATTATTATTATCTGCGATTAACACGTAAATAATTATTATCTGCATTAAAACCAAAAAAAACAAACACGATGTGCTCCTGCTCTGATGGCCAGATTTATTTCCTCCATTAGACCGATGTTCTTCATAAGGAACCTTAAATATCTTTAGATATATATTTTTTAACCCTAGTGAACTGCATGAATGTTCATGCTTATTTCCCTCCTTTTTATTACTTGGTCTATTAAAAATAAATGAATAAATAAATAAATAAAGCCTTCTCTTATTTTCTTCGTTCAAGCTGGCAGCGTGGTTAGGCAAACTGCGCATGCTCCGCGATCATCTCAAGAGGACGCGGCTGTCATTAAAAACAGAGTCGACTCTTTGAACCGACTCTTTGAACCGACTCTTTGAACCGAATCTTTTACATGAGCACTGGGAGCCGACTCGCATTTACTCCCCACACTCTGTTTTTTCTTTTTTTTTGTGTTGTTTTGTTTGTAAATGAGGACAAGACAAGATGTTCATCACGTGACCCTACCACTGATCTTATAACTGTTTATAGCTCCTTGTAACTAGAAATCAATTCTTCTAATTTTTTTTTATAGAGCATTTTTAACAGTGGTCCTTGTCGCAAAGCAGTTTTACAGAATCAAAAAAAGAAAATGATGATAATTCGTTTGAAATGTGTAAGGAAATATTCATAAATCATAAATGTCAGATTGTCCTGAACTGTTACACGACAGCAATCACAAGCCATCAAAGAACTCTTCTCTCAACTGAAGACTCAAAGATTAACTGCTAAAAACTGCACTGTGATTGGTAAATACTGTATTATTATACTTCTTTATACCTTTAATGGATGCTGGTCATTTCGATATCACTTTGCATGAAGTGTAGAGGTGTGCACAATCTTGCACTGCCGCAGAGTGGCTTCCACTCTCACTATGTGGAAAAGCACAGTTTCAGAGTCACGGCTTGCACGTTGCCATCCAGAGTCTGCTCTGCTAAAAAAAACCTTCCACACACTGCTATAAGGAGTTTCTGTGACAAATGTTTCTGGACATTTGTTTCGCTGAACGAGGTGGATTAGTAGTCTCTTTGTACCTACAGTCCAAGTACATGGGGTTTAAGTTGATTGTGTGTATCTGTGGCCTCTAATGAGTTGGCACCTCATCCAGGGCGTACATGCTCCTGCCCTGAGATCCCTGGGATAGGATTTGGCCCCCCTGCAACCCTATACAGAACAAGTGGGCATAGACAGTTGATTGATGGATGGTGGATCAATGGATGGACATTGAACCTGGAAATCTAAGGAAAGGGCCAGTCAGCTGCTCAACTAGTAAAAAAATATACGCTAGGCCTTCGACAAACCATTTACGAAGGCTTTCCAAGGCACATGCACACAAAGAGGAGTAAACAGCCCATCAGCCCATAATCAGATTATAACTTGATTTGATGCAATATTCAGTATTGTTTACACAAACTATACACTCTTTTTTGCACTCCTGACTTATGTAACATCTTGGTAAATTTGCAGAAACATAGTTATGAGAGTAAAAACTCTCAGTTTATTTATAATTTATAATGTGCCAATAGTGATGGTATATAATTGTGTGTACAGTTCCCAAGGACCAATGCATCTCTTCCACAAATTGTCAATTTTTTATAAGTATCAGGTGTTCCATGGCAACGTTTGCAGTGGGCTCTGAGCCACCTCGGCCTGGATCATCATTCCCGGACATACAGCCTTCTTTAAAACATTTGCACTATTAGTAACATTACAGTAGTAATGTTTTACTACTGTACGGCTAAGAGTCCCATCACTGTACTGTGCTTGAAGTTTTCTGTGAATGTCAATCGCTTGTATGCCTTCATTCACTAAAAATTTGTCCTGGTTTGACAGGAACACGTCTAATAGTTCAGCGTAATGCTATTTTGATCAATTTAACCAATCTGAACAAAATTGAACAATATTACCTGCCTTTAAGGTTAAGGATTATGTATAAAAAGTGAAGTCAGTTATCTTTTAATTGCTTACTCATAAGTAACGGCACCCTCTGCCCACCCTTTTTGGGCTTGCATATTCATCACATGTTACATGGAGGTCATATGGGCAACTTAATATTGTAAAATAAATGCTCTAAGCAACCTCTCTTTTTGTTTTCATGCAGGTTTAAAGGCACACTATCACCCAGAAAGGATGCAACGTTGAACTTTGTTCCACTTCGTATCGACAAGCTTGAAATGACATCTACTGACACGAGATATCAGGATAAGCCCACTGCACTGCTAAGGTCGTCCAATTAGGATTGATCAAGAAATGCTGCCTCTGAAACCCGAACAGAACAACTTGAGTAATTAACGGATGTCAATCATCCCTCAAAAGCCAGAATGACTTTGTCTTGACAAAATGAGCATTTATAAATTCTGACAGATCAGCGTTTTAAAAAACAAAAAACGTCTGTCCTTTCACTGTGTACGTATAAAAATGAATAACATGTTCACCATAAAAGCAGATGTCATATTTCACGCTGCGGATCATGAAGACTCAGAGCCATCTATTATTACCAAAGGGAATGAC
The DNA here is from genome assembly GCA_030014215.1 of Clariallabes teugelsi. Classification (NCBI taxonomy): domain Eukaryota; kingdom Metazoa; phylum Chordata; class Actinopteri; order Siluriformes; family Clariidae; genus Clariallabes; species Clariallabes teugelsi. The sequence continues at coordinate 7,328,618 of JAQMYG010000005.1, forward strand.
AAAGTTATTCCAAGAGACGTTACTGCTTGTGTTTCCGAGACAGGAATAGCACAAAGATCCTGGGAATCTGGAAGAGTACCGGAGACTGGAAATCTGGGAAAACGTTCCTTAGGAACAGGAGACTATCTGCATGATGGAAACTCCAGTGACAGTGGCTTTCAGGATCATATTCAACCAGCGGATGTTGCTGTAAAAAATCTGAGTGAGTCCTCGGGCAAAAATGGAGTAAAAGAGGACGCAAATGGAGCTGCAGCTGACAGGCCTTGCCCTGGAACAGGAACCAGAGCAGAAATGGCTAAATCTTATGTTTACGAGACTGAAGAAATCATGAGGAGTCCAAGCGTCATCAGCTCTGTGTCCTCTCTTTCACAGGACTCGTTTTCTGACTCGAAGGAAAGCCGATCGTTAGAACAAGTACTGGGTAATATGTGTTCATTACAAGAAGGTGCACATGTTCACTTTACACACGAGTCAGTACATGACATAAAGCACAGCGGTAATGGGGTAACAAATTCCATTTCTGTTCGAGAGAACCCTGATTTAGTTATTGAAGTAGGCAGACAGAAGGTCCAAGTACATAAATCTGTTCTTGCTGAAAAAAGTGACTATTTTAAAGCAAGGCTTTCTCGAGACATACTAAAAATTAAAGGCGTGAGCTACAAGACATTGTCCGTTCTGATAGATTATGTTTACACCTCCAACATGAATGTGAACAAAGATAACGTTGTGGATGTTGTAACCGGGGCGAAAATCTTACAGATCCCATGCGCAGTGCAGGCCGCAATCGACGCCATGTCTGCCCAGCTCACGATACAGAACTGCTACGAGATTCTGACCATCGCTAAAAAGCAGCGACTAAGCGAACTGAAGGAGACCGCCTACCGTTTCATAAGCGACAACTTCTTGCAGGTGCTGAAAGATCCCGCTGTTTACGGCCGTCTCACGGGGTCCGAGCGTGACCTGGTTTTGAGGAACCGTATGGAGGGACGCACATGTTTGATGGTCTCTGAGATCAATGATGTTTTTGAGCGAGTGGGGAGCAGACCCCCAAGCAGGGGCAACAGCAGGCCTCAGAGCCCTCTCTCTACTGCCTCGTTTGAAGACAACCACATGATCTACTACTACAACGAGAATACCAAGGATTGGCACACACTGACCATCATGCCCGAGGATATTAATACCAAAGGTTGTGGGATCTGTTGTATGTATAATTACTTGTTTGTCGCAGGTGGCATCCGAGGATTTGGTGAGAAAGGAAAAGCATCGGACAAAGTGTTCTGCTACAATCCCATAACGGACCGCTGGAGTGAGATCCGACCCATGAACCAAGCAAGGTCACAACTCAAATTAGTGTCCATGGATGGTTTCTTGTATGCCATTGGTGGAGAATGTCTCTTCACTGTGGAGAAGTATGACCCTCGCATGGACCGTTGGACCACTGTGGCTCCGCTGCCCAAAGGAGCATTTGCAGTTGCCCATGAGGCTACCACCTGCAATGGAGAGCTGTACGTATCAGGAGGAACGCTCTTCTACCGCCTCTTGAAGTACGACCCCAAGAGGGACGAATGGCAAGAATGTCCGTACAACAACAGCAGGAAGAAATCCACCGACATGGTTGCGCTGAAGAGCTTCATCTACAGGTTCGATGTCAACCGTGAACAAGGCGTCAACGTTTTCAAGTACAACAGCATAGTCAAAATGTGGCACGACTGTGCTTCCTATCAGCAAGGGAGCCCGCTGCCGTTCAGGTGCGCTGTCATTGGAAGTCGCATCTACTGCGTCAACAAGACCCAGACTTTACAGTTCATTGTGGAGGAGGATGGGGCTCGATTCGCAGACGAACCTCTGAAAGCTCCCATGGAGGCTAAAGGAGTGTTATTCCCATTCGTTCTGACCTTACCTGACCGGAGTGATCGAAATGTGTGAGTAGGGAGCCTACTGAGGGAAGAACATTTGTAAGCAGCATAGTCAACTATTACAAAAAGAAAGAAAGGTGTGTTTCTCGCCAAGTTAATCTGCTCGTAACTGGAATGTTTCTCTTTGCATGGTGGACGCGCATCCATGGGACGCCTTACAATGACTGCTCTTTTCTTTTAATATTGTGGCACAGTTGCATTTTATATGTATACAGTATATAACCTGGATGCATTTTTCCATTTGTTACGTGCACTTTTTGTACTTTAAATGTTTGACAAAAATGATCCGGCAGCAAAATCAAACAGAAAAAAAGCACAACTGAAATATAACTGCGAATCAAATGAAGCAGTCTAACTATAAAGTTTATCAAACTGGAGCTTACTGTAATTTAAGTGAATATAGCACAAAAGTCTAACGAAAATATATTTAGTTAACGTGGACCTTTGAGCACACGCCTTTGACTTGAAACAAAGCCATCGAACAAGGAAAGCTTACGCTAACGTTAAACGCTAATTCTGCACTTATGAGCACAAAACGCTTAACTTCTCTTCATTCGTCAGCACGGTTTGGGGTAAGGATACAGAAATAACATACGAGAGGAAGGTTTAATTGCTTCCACAAACTTTTAATTAGATACTAACGAGGGCATGACAAACAGCAAGTGACCTGGAAATCAGGCTAATGATTTGAATAACAGGAAACTAAAACAAGCTTTATTTATCAGGGATGGAATCCCCAGGGACCACACGATACAATATTATCACGAAACCTAGGTCGATTCAGTTTGTATTGCTATTTTATAATTATCACATTTTCATAAATATCCAGATTCAATCTTTTCTTTTTTTCAGATTAAAAAAGAAATTCTAAACAAACATGACAAATAATTCACTCCAACCACACAACACGATGTGCTGCCTACTAAAGTGCGAATAGTTTAGAGCACCACCTGTAGGATCATAGAGGAACTGCAGAATTTTACCACCTCAATTGCAAACATACAACGGTGACCAAAAGTTTCGAGAATGACACAAATAGTAATTTTCACTCAAAGTCTGCTGCTTCAGTGTTTTTAGATCGATTTTTTATTTTTTTTTAGTTGTCAGGATGCTTTACACTTGACATGACACATGACTGATGGTAGCGCTTACCTTTTCTTCTCTCACAAGCTTTTTTCTGGATGCCCCAAATAATCGGAAAGGGGATTCAACAGAGAAAATTACTTTACCCCAGTCCTCAGCAGTACCGTTTTAAATAATATTAGTTTGTCCCTGATGTTTTTCCTGGAGGGAAATGGCTTCCTTGCTGTCTTGCTTAAAATGCATGAAGGTGAGCGCTACCATCAGTCCTGTGTCATGCCAACGGTAAAGCCTCCTGAGACCATTTATGTGCTTCTCAGCCAAGGTAGTGGACTTACTTACAAGAACACAGCCATGATTTAAGAATGGTACTAAAAAATCCCCTGAAAGCAACTTCTCCAAACAATCCAAGAACAGTTTGGTGACAAACAATGTCCTTACCAGCATGATGGAGCACCTTGCCGTGAGGCAAAAATGATAACTAAGTGTCTCGGGGAACAAAACATCAAAATTTTGGGTCGATGGACAGAAAACTCCCCAGTCAACACTGCAAATATTGACTCCTTACATAAGCTTTATGTAATTAGCAATAAAAACCTATGACGCTTATGAAATGCTTGTAATTATATTTCAGTATACCATAGTAACATGTGACAAAAAGATGTAAAACACTGAAGCAGAAGACTTTGTAGGCTGTATATAAATAAAAAATTTATTTTATGTGTGCCACATGAAAGAATTCATCAGTGATACGTGACTGAACCTATTTTTTCCCTCCATCTCCATTACAGTTTGTGTCCCTTAGTCCACTGATTATCAAAGGGTGTCTGGGGTCTATACATAAATCTGTGAAGCATAGATTTGGGGTAGATTTTTGTTTGAAAAAAAAAAAAGATCCATCATTCGGAGTGCTGTTATATTTATGTTTCCGTTCTCAATGTTATTAGCTTTGGTTTGATTGACCACTTGACTCAAACAGATTTATAACCTCAACTCAAATGTCAGCTAATGGTAAAGTACATGAATGAAATGGCCCGAGTATTACCGTACACATTTGTATAATGTGTCATATTTCAGTGGTTGGAGGTGGGTTATTAAATAACCACATATCTTACAGTTAAAGCAGTGTCTGGGTGCAAAAACCTTAAGAACCACTGCCTTAGTCAGGATCGTGCTGGACAAAAAGCAAAAACATCTCTTGTATTAAATAAATAATAAAGCAACCGAAGCATTGCCAAAGACAAGCAGGCTGATTTTTTTTTTTAGGTTTGAATCTGAAGCACATTTTTTCTCAGCTTTGCAAATATAATCTCTCTATTTGAGAGAAATATGAACAGAGCACTCGATAGGTGCTGAGCACAGAATACTTTTATCATGATAAAGGATTAATCTGTAGAATAATCCCTTCTGAAAGCCGCCTGTCGTTACTGAATTCGTACAAGCAACAATATTTTGCACTTGATTTTTTCCAGTTTGCAATAAGATGCTAGTGTTAATCAGGAGATTAGTGGTGTGTGTGTGTGTGTGTGTGTGTGTGTGTGTGCGCGTGCTTGCGTGCTGCTATCATGGAAGCAAAAGCAAACTAATCTCAATCCCAATCTGCTGCTGCATTTTTGTGAAATTAATAAAATACTGGAACCCTATTTGTAGTGTAATTCTAATTATGTACAATAATTTAATAACTAAATTTGATGCCGCATCTGTCCGTACATAATAATGCATTATGTTTCAAATGTTGTGAAATGGAGCCTTATAACTCTGTGTCGCTATGCTCTCACTCGATGTCTGATTATGATTATTAAAAATAAAAGAAAGTATTGTGCAATTCTGCCTCGTTCTATTTCATAACTAACTACTACTACAACTATACTAAAAACCTAATTTATTTCACTCAGTAAATGCTCATTACTCAAGATTATATTAAAATGAATCACAATAATTAAGGTATATAGTCATTTAATAACACAAGCCAAAACAGTGCGTTCAGCATATATATATATATATATATATATATATATATATATATATATTCAATTCAATTCAATTTTATTTATATAGTGCTTTTAACAATGGTCATTGTCTCAAAGCAGCTTCACAAAAATGAAA
>JAQMYG010000005.1:7495236-7507262 GCA_030014215.1 Clariallabes teugelsi
CCCCCCCCCCCCCCCCCCCCCCCCCCCCCCCCCGAAACTGCTGATTATGAAAACTTTAAGCATAAAAAATGTTCTAGCATTGATAAATGGATCCTGTATACAGAAATTTCAATATCTATTTTTAACCCAATGTCTGTAAGTCTTGAGTCTTGTTTGTTTTGAAATTTTAATATTTTTTTTTCTTTTTTCCTGATTTTTAAAAAATGAAATTGATAATGATTGTAGCTAATGGTGTTATAATATTAATAATCTGATTTCATTTTCGTTTGTTGGGTCATGTGTAACTTTAAGCCTCAATTTTCAGCACTGACTTAGTAAGTATCAAAAACCATTTGCTTAGACATACTCTTAGACATACTCTACAGTACATGAGGGTGTACATCAGGATAACTAGGTCGTGTTCATGTAATCCATGTTTAAGGACCTTTAAATCTTCTACAATTCATCTTAAATTCACCTGGTATTCCTATAGAAACCAGTACGGAATGAACATAGAAGAAGAATTTTAGGTGCATTATTAGGTATCAAGACGCAAGAGGATTTAGACCTGTAAAGTAAACTGATTACTACAAGGCATGTTTTACTGGCTCTTTACTATTTTCTACATTCATAGTAACAGTAATGATGATATACAGCAGATTGAGTGAAATTTATATATATAAATTTAAACACGTGCTGCATCTTCCACAAGTAAGGGTGGGGCGTTAGCAATAAAAAGAACTCTTTACACTAACAAAAAAGTACTAAACTTGAGGTTTAATATACTAAAACATATTGCTAAAGTGTAAACACATTTCATACCCTTAGTTACCAGTTAAATATGTAAAGAAACAATGTTTTAACCATATGATTGTCTTTTACAGTTTTTTTTTTTTTTAATATTAGAATAATCTTCTTGTATTTTTATGTAGTTAAGAAACAATCAACCTGAGGGTTCAGTCTTAGAGCTTAGAGGTTAAAAAAGTCATGTTCATATATACCTGCATGAACATTGTTCATTTTTATTTGGATTTGTCTTTAACGATCATGATAAATAGTCACTCACAGTATACATAAGATGATAAGATGTAGACTATGACATATGCTGTTATAATACTACACAACACATATTGATTATAATATAGTGCTTTCGAACATAGCATCTATTGATTCTTTTAAGTCAAATGTTACTAAGTCTGCTGTTTTGTCTTTACTTTTTAATATTTTTTCCACAATGAAAGAATCAGATAGTAAATGACCTTCAAAATTCTCATTCCAGTTTTCCTTAACTTTGTTCTTCATTCAGGTCTTACCTGTTACAGTGCAGTTTCCAATCAAAGGCCTCTGATTTCATTGAAGGCGCCCACAGCTTAACACGATCATATCCATCAAAATTCTTAGGATTAAAAATGCTAAAAAATGTGTTATACTGGCACCAGAGAAGGGTGTTCGTCGTTAGATACAACTCTTTGTGAGTGAGATCGCATCACATCCTCACAAAAACGCACGCACACACATGCATGCACACACACACCACAGACAAAGTGTTGCTGTGTGAAGAGCTTCCTGTCGTTGTTCTGTATCTCACAGGTGCCATCCACGAGAACACACATACAGCTGTGCAGCGAAAAACGTTAGCTAGATTTTAGAAAAACCAGGTTAGGATTCCATTACTGCTGGTCAGGTGTGTGTGTAAAAGCGAGCGAGTGTGTGTGTGTGTGTGTGTGTGTGTGTGTGTGAGAGAAAGAACTCTATATAGCTTTCAAAAAGCCACAAGATGCCTGTTTTCTCTGTCAATGGAAATAAAGGTGCTTAATTTGGGGAGGCAGAAATGTTCCAGTTTGGAGATTATCCTGCTTTTACACATTTGTTACAGTGTATATTGTTGAAAGCATAATATAAATTGAACTGAATTAAAAACAAACCAGATTATCTAAGGCCTCCCATACACACATATGAATTCACACCTAAGGTTAATTTTGCATAGTAAAAATACCCACTGTACGCTCATGCTTTTGGCAGGTGGGAGGAAACCAAAGAACCCAGAGGAAACCCTCACGGCCACTGGGTAGGTAAATGCAATTCTAAACAATTCAGAATCTATTTTTATTCAGATGAATTAAACTTTTGCATTTGAGGTGGTAAAGTGGTGAAGTTCCTCTATTAAACCTCCAGATGGCATATCCTAAATTATTCACACATCGTCAGCCATGCGTAGGCGCTAATTATTTGCTAAGATTGTTAAGAATTGTAAAAAAAAATCTAAAACAAATTGAATCTGAATCTAAGTATCGTGATAATATTGTATCTTGTGGTCCCGGGTGATTCCCATCCCTAGGTCTGATTAACTTTTTTTTTAACCTTCCTTGCGTTTGGTATTTAAAAAAAAAATGAAAGAGTCCAAAGACTACATGCATGTCATGAAAAATGAGCAAAAATAAAAATAAATAAATGGCTATAAATAAATGTGTGGCCCTGACATCATTTGAAACTTTCTTTAAAAGAAAAAGAAATCCGTAAAAATATTCACATATATCCTTCCTGTCTGTCCCTCTATATGTTATTTCAGTACACCTGCGCTTGTCTCCACATAGACAACAGTATCTGGATTCTGATTGGTCGGAAGGTGTTGATTAATTATCTAGAGCAGCAGCTCTGATAATAATGCAGCTGCAAATCACAGGCTTATTAAGCACACATTTTTTGTTGGAATACATTATGGTTTCTATTGTAACAGCTCATTCACAAGGACGTGAATGACGGATGTTAATGCATAAGGACCCATTTATTAAAGAAACTTCCGGTGTGATGCTGTTTAAAGCTGCTAGAAAGTAAGCGCAAACAGGAACTTATGGTTTCTGGAACATTACACAATATTGAAAGCAGATGTAAATGAAGCGAAAGTATTACCTGTTGTTTATTAATTAATACGTCATAATCCTTTGTATACCTTGGTATACCTGTGGTATGAGTGGAATAAAACACTTCAGGATGTGCCGTTGTAGGAAAAACTTCAGGGTGTTAACAGGAAATCATCACTTAATTATACATCTCTCTAACATGTAGGTTGGGTGAGGGAGGATGTTGCTTTACTGTAGCCATACTGTTAGATCTACATCTATCCTTAACCGTAAACTTCTCTGACGTCTCTCCCTCTCCCCCTCTCTCTTTCTTTCTCACCACACTCTGCAGATGTTGCGTGCATCTCGCAGGAAATCAGCTAACTCATTTGCAGGAAATTAGCGACATTCTACAGCATTTCACTGTCAAACCTGGTCCACTGCGTTTTCCTCTAGCACTGCACTGACTCTCCGAGATCGTGACTGTTGCTTTGTGGTAAATAAACCTGTGTTTGTGGTGCTAACCAAACTGAAAGTGGGTGTGTGTTTGAATCTTATTCAAGATCTCCTAACAATAAAGGTTGAATGGTTTATTGAGTTAAAGGGCAGGGTGATGTAGGGAGAGACGTCAGACTACACACACACGCACACACAAACACACTATCACCTCTGCATAACAAAATAGGGATTTACTCATAGTCCACATTTACAGATCTTGAGATTACATCACGAGGCCAATTAGAATTGTATGCACAATGAGACATGGGCAGGTGGCAGGTCCTCCTTGCTGTACTGGTGTCCTGAATGCTCATGTGTGACAGGTGTGGTCTTATGACTGTAACTGTAAATTTAAAGGTAAACTGTAACTGTAAATATTACCTTATCAGATTGCGGAAAAATCTTACATTTCACCACTGAGTGAAAATTCCAAAACGCAATTGTGTTAACTTTCTCCGACCCAAACCAGACATGGTATAATCCAATTGTTGTATGACTTATGTATGAGTAATTATTAGGTTGCAACAATTAGGTCAACTTTGATAAAGTGATACTGAGATAATGGGGTTCAATGATAATGAGTCCAAAATAATGTTGACAATACAACTTTAAAGCAACATAATATCAATCTTTATTTATAGCATTCATGTAACTTAACATCTGTTTGCACAGCATGCAACTGCATAATGTCTGGTGTGACAGGCCCAATTTTGTCTTTCCCCTGCTTTCTGAAAACAGTACATTTTAAATGTACATTTACTAACATCAGCAGCAGGTTCACTGGTGGACCAGTGGTTAACATTTACCTCACTCACTGCCATGACCATGTTTCAAGTCCCGCCCATGGTATTGGCTTAGTCACCACAAAAGGCTAGCATCAATAGTATTAGCATAAGGACTTGTTCCTGCTCAGAAATATATCTATATATAAAATGTTTTCGATGTTGAATTTGTAAATTGAGTGAGGCATTCATTCAGTTCTTCCAACGTAATGTAGTCAATGTTGATTCAATGTCATTTTTATCAAAGTAATTCTAACTTTCAAAAGCCACCCAATGGTATTTCATCGTCCACAACATTGAAAAATTAACATTGTCACAATATTTTGACAACTAATCATTTCTGCTACAGTAGGTAGAAACGTGTTCATTTACTTCACAGTGTATTCTTTTATGTAATTAATTTATTTATTAGTGAACTTTCAGTTAACAATTTGATGTATGAAAAATTGTGACACAGTTTTGTTTTTCCAGAGATTAAGCCAATATACTATCAATGCATGCAATTGCTGCTAATATGAAATATCAATGCTACGTATATGATAATTTGAGTTTAGCATTACATGTTTGAACATTAACAAGATACAACAATAACATAAAACTCCTTACATTTAGGCATTTGGCATTCTTCATTTTCCCCATCTTGTAGATATACAGTATATTCTATATATTATTATTATATTAACTTTTTATTCTATAATTTTATTAATACATTATCTTTCATATTTTCTGATTTTTATTTTATTGACTGGATAATTTAAAAAATCTCTTTGCAAATATGCAAAGCATTAATCTTTATTATACAACATTTTATTCCGACGGAGTAATCTGATTGGACAAGAGGCATTTCATGAGTGGGGATCGTAGACGCTAACTGGGATGTTAAACTATACAGTATGTACATCTCCACATCACAGGTGTACAGAAAACTAGATTTCAATGCAAGGCTGAATCCGAAATCCCTTCTCTAACCCCTGATCAAGGGAACTACTTGGTGTACTGAACAAGGGATTGTACACCCTACATAGTGCGCTTCCCTACAAGTAAATTTCCTAAGTTTCTCCGTGGTTTATTCTCCTCAGATTTTAGCTACGTAGTATCAGTTAAGAAGGTAAAACTACTTTCACCCCTGTTAATTACACTAACTGTCGCCATCTCTGCCAGTCGCAAGTAGTTAGTTCTGCCAGTCGCTAAAGGATATGTATTGGCGGAGCCAATAACTGGTTAAACAAACAAACAAATCATAATCTGCTGATAATAAACAGTGTTTGTGGAACTGTTATATAAAACCAATATCTCACATGAGGTCAAGTTGTTGTACTGAATATCAGAAAGGCTATTATATCTTCAGTTCTGCCCCCTCGTGCCTACGACTGCATCACAGCCATGCTGATACAACAGTAGAACAGCACAAACAGTGTGTGACATTACCTTCATACAACAGTTGCATAATATCAGGAACAAGTGGCAAGGCTAGTTAAGGGCCAAGAGTTAGCAATGCTAACATGTTACCATGATAAAAATAGACACACGGAGTTGATTTGTCAATATAGGATTAAAAATATATGAATAATAGTAGTAATAAAAACATATTCATGTTTTTGGCAATGGCAGTGTTTCAAAGTCTAGTAATGTTCATAAGGTGTTCTTGTCCTGGTGGAGATACTGCAGATTAGGTCTATTTTACGTTGCACGCTTGAGTTTCCGTGTCCGCTACAACCACTACCGTATTTATCATCATACTTTATCAACATCTTGTCCTGGGTGTTTTCGCACCTTCTGACCACAAAGTCAAAGCTTTATTCCAAAGGTAAAGGTAGTAAACTTAGCATAACATTCACTCAGGTTAAACTACTCAGGTTACTAACATGCATTTTAAATATCCTCTAGAAAAATGGTAAAAATGCACTTGATTACTGTACTTTCACATCATGCTGTACACAATTACATTTGGTTTTAACAAGAAACGTTCATTTTATCTGGAATATTACATTTTCATATAATTGCTAATACATATTTTCACATTTGTTCATTCTGACACTTGATCTTTACACGTTTTATACACAGAATATATTTAATAACGGGATTTTTACACATTTCATTTATCTTCCTGTGACTTCTGACTGTGATTTCTTTTACTTCCAAACTTGATTTTATATGATATTATATATTTAACTTCTTTTCAATTTCTTCTTTTTTTCCCCTTAAGTTGTGCTGATGGACTTGTCCAGTCTGAACTCTTCCACTTATCCACCTGATGAAATCCCTTGTTGAATTGCAGTGTGTTTTGAGTCATCGTCTTGCTCAGTGATGAAGTTCCTCCCAGTTAGATCGGATATGTTTCTCTGTAAATTGTCAGGTTTTGTAGACGTCTGAATCCATCATGAGTTCTATCATCAGTAAAGATCAGTTAGAATGTTCCAGGAGCAGCCATGCAAGCCCAAGCCATGACATTACTTCCATCGTGCTTCGCCCACCAGTATGTTCTGGGTCAGTAATAGATCCTTTCTTTGTCCCGACTTTAGCTTTTCCATCACTTTGCTCAATGTTTATGTCAGTTCCCCAAGTCTTTTGTGTCTTGTTTCTAGATTTCCAACCTGACCCTCTGATTCGTACTCCTGATGAGAGGTTTACATCTTGTCATATGGCCCCTACATTTCTGCTCATGTGTTCATTGAACAGTGGACTGTGAGAACATCACCCCTTTCCTGTGGAGGGTGTGGGTGATGTCACTGACTGTTGTGTTTGTGTTTCCTTTACAGCTCTCACAATGTTTCTGTCACCAGCTGATGTGGTTTTCTTTGGCCAGCCTGTTCTATGTCTGGCCGCTGGTACACCAGTGATTTCCTAGTTTTCGGGACATTCCAAATTGTTCTGTTGAAGCAAGTGCACAGCGGGGATTCACTGAGGAAAGCCACAAAGCTTAAGCTTGTTGTTGACATTGCAGTGTAGTCATTTGACCTAAGAAAAGTGAACTGCGATACCTAAATCTATGTAGAAGCATGTAATAAACATGCAGCAAATACGTATATCTTTTGACAGAATGTAGTGTTACACCCATTCAAATCTCATTAACTTTTTTGCCTTGTTGAGGTTTTTTTAACATCAACATTAGCTGTTGATTAAGTATAAAGTACATCTTAACAAATGTATTGATATTAACATCACATTGGCTTATGCTTCTCTCTCTCTCTCTCTTGCTGTTTCGTGCCCTTTTTCTATTCACACATTTTTTAAGCTCCACCATCAAATTCTAACACCTCCAGGTTTGTCAAAACACTTTCACCCGAACAGGATGAAAACACACCACTCAGCTTTTTAAGCATGAAAACAGAAGATACTATATCTGCACCACCACAACCATTTTGTGATTATGCACATGTATATGTAGCAGCCACAGAAGAGTGGGAAAATCTTTATTGTTTCAGGTGACCCTGTGCAATAAGCAAATGCCACAAGTGATAATGTTAAGGCTGCAGGTTTACAGAGGAAAACCGATTGATTGTAATGAAAAATTGTAATGTAGCCAATCTTGGCTTGCGTTCTCCACCAGCACAGACACGGGCTTCTGCTTTGCATACATACTTTTTTTTTTCGGAAAGTAAATGTAAATATGCACTTGATAATGGAAGTTGTTCAGACACAGAGGTCATTTAAACATGAACATAAATATGCAAAAGCAAACACTGACAATAGAGGAAGCTGGCATGATGTACGGAAAGAATTCAAACTAAATAAACCACTGATCAGATCCATCAAGCTTTGATGCAGTTTGAGTTGGAATAGTGTTATACAGTAGCTGAGCACAGTCGGGATTGAAGTGGGTAGGAGGGCATGATTTAATCCAGTATTGAGTGAAAGGCACAAGGACACAACTCTCTATAACCTTTGTGTTGATATTCAAAAGGATATAATGTTATTAGTTGGGAAGAAACCGAATCAAGATATGGTTAACAGGGTACACAAATCCAAATACAGTCCTGTCCAAAAGTCATTTCCTCATATTAACAGAAATTAAAAGATCTAGATTAAATGAAAGAATTGGGAACAAATGTTTTATTACAACAGGCTGCAAAGTGCCTAAAGATACAATTTAAACATTGGTTGTTTCTGTAACAACCTCCGCAGCAACCTCATTTCCCCTCTCTTCTGTTCCAACTACTCAGCATCATCTGTCAACGCCTGATCATCTGTCATCATCTGCACCTGTTTCTCACTGGTTCCTGCCTTAAGTTAAGTTTCTTTTATGTTTGAATGATTCATATGTCACTGTATGGCTTTTTGAGAGATTGAACAGAAAGATGTCCTTCAGGAAGCGTGGAGAACTATTCCTCAAGACTACATTAAAAATACTCTATGAAAGCAAAAGATGAAGAAATTGATGGGGGTGACCTCAGCTTTATTTAACAACTCTGTTATCTTCAGAACTGTCTTGAGGACACATCTGGTAAAGGTCTCAGTCATGTTCTTCTTAAAAACTGGAAGTTCAAGCATTTAAAATTGCCATTGCCAGTCCACTGGTAATGGGAAAAATATGCTGGGACACAAGAAGGGGTTTAGTCATGAAATTCACTCTTGAGTAGAAAAAGAATTATGTGTCCTACAGTATGTAGTAGTTACACTCTTAACCTGGTGATCACAGATGCAGCCCAATTCTGAGTAATGGCATCCCTGTTCTCTGGAATTTTCCATATTTTGTCCATCTTTTCAGTTTATCTGTGCAACAATGGGTTATACTTCATCAACATGTGAAACAGCTCGCTGTGAAATCATTATCGACTACCACAGAAACACTGTCACACTTCCAAAGGGAACATCCAACCGTTGGGAAAGAAGTTGCAGAGAATCTGGAAACTAAGGTGACACTTTATGAGACAAGATGGTGTAAAACACCTCAGTAATTCTTGCTTGAAAGCAGAGAAGAAACATGTTTCTGGGTGAATATGAATCTCAGATTCATATGCAGAACAAGGATATGTGCAAGTATCTGGAGAAAGAATTATATGCTGTTGATGCTGAAGATTTTGAGGTGACATCTGCTGTCCATCCATTTCCCAATCATACTTCTGACTCTCCAGGAGAAATGCTGGACCACATATACAAGAAAGAGCTTTATAGAAGTCTGAGCATGTTCCAGAAGATGGTGTCTGTACTGGCTCTGATCTCAATAGAGCTAAACCAGAGCTAGTGCATTTGTTAAATTGACTTTGATTTATTAATTAATTAATTATTTTTATGGCTTAAGCATTTCAGCCAACATTCAGCGAATGGAACTCTTGACCCTTGAAAAACGCTGGATAACTTGTAGTAAAATTTGCGGGGAAAAAACGCATCTGTCTGTGGGAACTGTACACACAATCATTTACCCACACCACTTGCATATTACAGGAACTTGGCTGGGAGTTGTCACATCCCCCTACACTCCTGGCCTCGCTCTAAGCCATTTCCACATGTTTGGACCATTAAAGGAGTTCCTGGGAGGCCAGCATTCGAGACTTGAATTAGGAAGTCCGATCAAGAAACACGCCGATCCTATGTACAGGTGAGTACTTTAAATAACTGAATATTAAGGTGGGTAATGCAGCGAAATTGTAAATTAGGGAGCATTCATGGGATGTGAACAGGGTTCAGGTCATTGTATTATTTTATGTTAACTATAATCCTAGTAAAGATTAGTAAAGATTAATTGGAAGTCTAACTTACCAAAAAAATCACGTATTTATTCGACAACACAACAGCAAATTTGGATTCTTACAAATAAGTAACAATCTCCTGTTGATGATATGTTCCAATAATTTTGATCACTTGACAAATGTGTGGGTTGAAACAAAAGGTGCCTTTACAAAAATGTTTAGCATTTAGATTTAAAGCTGTTTTTTTTTTATTTTGTCATACGGATCTTTTGACCTCAAATTAAAATATCTTCAGTTTAAAACAAAAACAAAAGAACCGTTCCAATACGTTCAGAGGGGACTGTGTGATTGACGTAATTAAACATGAGATAATTTTTTTCATTTAGGTCCCCCTTTGCTCATGGGGTTGAAATAGTTTGATGAGTTTGAGGAGATTCATTCACAGCTCAACTCCCAGCTACCATCTGACTGGATGATGTGGTTTTGTTGGTTAATTTGTTGGTAATATTTTACATGAACTCCTTGACATTTGCACTCTTCATGCGTCTTTCACCTTTTGTCCACCTGAGACCAAAATAGCAACTTGACGATGTGTATTTTTGCATAAACGCCTGGAGGGTGCGTTGATACTGAAACATATCCGAAACCTAACCTGAGAGAGAGAGAGATTAAGCATGCTTTCAAAAAAGAAGGGCAGATCTCTATAAGTTAATTTATTCACTTTGCTCACTACACACACTTCCCCACCCTCTTCTCTCTTTCTCTCTGATGTTATTGTTATTGCATTGTACTCTATTACATCCACCCTCCTGTTTTATACACTACTTCCACCTCATTCACACACAAACATCATCTGTTTTTGTCTTATAGAAACATACATGTGACATCTATTGTACAAAAAACTTTTCCTATCTTAATTTTCATAATGATAAATGGTAATAGAAATTTCATCACATTTTTTGGCTCATGTTAACAAAACTCATTTTTAATGTTTTTTATGCATTTCCAGTATGCTTGCCCCAAGAAACATGAAGCCAGATGTTTTATAATTGACTATATTCTATATTTCTCTTTTTTGTTCTCTTTGTAATTTGTAAAACATAATTATACATTACAACTGGATTTCTAATCACTTGATTCATTAATTAGACGAAAAAAGATTACATTTAAGTTAAAGCAACAAATACAAATTTTACATTAAATAAAAATCAATATTCAACATCAATATGTCGTATTTCACTACACTGCCATACAGTTGACTAGATGCTTCATGGTCTTTCCATACAAATGCTTTATGACAGTGCATTTGGTCGAAATTAGTAATTCAGGTAGGTAAAGATGAAAGTACTGTGCCATTATCTAAAGAATATAATGTAAAATGCTTATTGTCAATATGAATTCATTCTAAATCTATAGACAATAATGGTACAAATGTACATTAAATATCATGTATCGTATGAAAAGCACATATTGTTTATCCACTATTTTTAAAACTAGAATGTACAAAGAGACTTTGTTAATGTTAATGATATGTCTTTGTCAGTTGTTAATACGTCACACGTTAGAAGAATTTACTTCTCAAAAATGTAAACTGCATGGTGAGCGTTATAAACTTAACCAACTAATGAGTTTATGTTAATTGCCGTGAAGTAAATACTACTATACACATTTATTCATCTATTTAACCTCCTCAGGTCCAGAATCTCCTGTACAAAGTAATTTCTCCTCACTGTTTTTCTTTATTAGCATTAATCAGGAAATAATTTGGCCAAAGAATTTTACCTTTTCATATGAGGATGTGTAGGAGGATATACAGTATAGACAACGTAGGAAGAGCATTCGAATGAAAGCTATTTTATTTGGAAAGAATAACCGAAGACAATTCTGAGTAACTCCATTTATTTCTCTATATAATCCCCGGTTACACTAATACACTTATCCTGTGTTTCACTAGAAAATACTAAAGTTTTCTGCCGTCTGAAACGGTGACCTCAGAGGACCTCTTTTAATGGCCCTTTTCTTAAATGAAAAAAAAAACTAAAAAACCTGGTTTTATCCCTAAAGGTGTTCTATTTTTGCAGGACAATGCGCAAGCTCATACTGTACAGTCCACCGCACCACTTGCACATTACAGGAACTCGGCTGGGAGTTATTGCCACGACCCCTTGTACTTAGGGTTGTTCCGATTCCGATACTGGTATCGGAAATGCTGCCGATACTACAAAAAAATCTGGCATCGGAATCGGCGAGTATTTGAGTCCACGTACCGATCCGATACCATTTTCCTAAACATAGCC
>JAQMYG010000005.1:7507362-7519821 GCA_030014215.1 Clariallabes teugelsi
TCGGCCGATACCCTGAGCCCAAGTATCGGAATCGGTATCGGGAGGGAAAAAATGGTATCGGAACATCTCTACTTGTACTCCAATCCATTTACACATGTTTGGGCCATGAAAGGAGTTCCTGTGAGGCCAGCATTTTAGACATGAAGCAGACAGTGCAATCATGCCTGCGGTATACTGAGAAAACTTTTTACCTTGATGGTATCCAAGCACTAGTGAAACACTGGAACAAGTGAATTAGGGTAGCAGTTTTTAACTCTCCTACTGTAACTTTGTTCGGTTATATAGCACAATCAAAAGTCCTGCTTGACTTGAAAACCCCTTGTAATTGGGAGAAAATATCATAATAAGAGATTAAAGTAGCTGGGTGTTTTGTTGGTTTTTCTTTGTTGTGAAATAAATCACAGCTGCAGTTTCATATTATTGAGTTAGGAATATTTCCAGACTTTCCCCACAAGGCAAGAAAAACAATACTAATCCATGCACTTATTTATAAATGGGATTATTTATATAAATCTATGTGTCTACTGGAGGAATACAAAAAAACCTTTATAAATTAGGGCTTCATAATAAGTTTATTTAAAGCATACAGTCGTTTTCACATTCAGCCCCCTTATTAACCTTAAAGTTTTTTTTTAGAACAATTGTGGTTTTATTTACAATAAGATAAACAGTTCAGCTTGACCTCATCCAGCATATGAGCTGTAATTAGTCTCTCCTTACATCTGTTATCTGTTAGTTATTTTGGGTGTCGTGTAATGGAGTGTCCGGGATTCTAAGCAGGAATTTTGGGAAGCAGCCAGGTCAGGATGGGGAGGAAAGGGAGAGTGGAAACGAGCTCCATGCCCGAGGTTGGTTTTATCATTTCAGTGCAAATGATGTCCGGGTCTTCCATTTTGACTGGAATAGGTTGAGTCTTCAGATAACTTTAGGAGAAACATCACTGTGTCATCAGAGGTCTATTTTGCAAGGTTTTATGTTGACAATAAAGTACATGAAGAATTAAAAAATATTTCCTTAGGGAGATGCAGTGATGTAAAAATAATCAATGACACAGCGAAGTGATGAAGCATAATCAAAATTGACTAATTTACTTTTATAATACAACATATCCACAATGTCTTCCTTCTCCCATATACCAGTAATTTGCCAATTATTACTTTTTAATTTCCTTAAACCAATTTATTAAATATTTTTATCCCTATTACAATTTATATTGCGGAATGTCAAGTAAACAGGTACAGTAGGTTCCTGTTATCACTTACATTATAACAGATATAAATATGTGGACACTATCAGTGTTGGGGGACATTACTTTTTAAAGAAACTAATTACATTACAAAATTACTGTCTTCAAAAAGTAATCAGTTACATTACTTATAACTTATTACTTATACATATACATTATAGTCAACCTTGCAAAGTTACCCCTGACTTTGACACTGGAGACTCCTTCCTTAAAGAAAACATTCCTTACAGAAAAGCACATCAGTGATAACACATCTCTTATGAAAGTCTCTGTGAAACAGCTGTTACTACAGAAATAATATATTAGAACAACAACATTAATATAAACATGTGATATGTAGCTGCATTACTGTCAGAGCTGCTTTTATAGAAAATAAATCAATACCTACAGGAATCCGATCAATTACAAGGCAGAATTTAAAGTCCTATTATAACTGACCTAATAGTCTTTATTTAATTTCTTCTCCATCAAAGTCAGATATTTCAGTCTTTAAACACCTGTAGTTAGGGAAATGTCAGAGATTGGGAAATTTTGCTCGTCCTTAGCAACATATGTACTTAGCAACATATGTACTGTAAGACATACATCTACATTTTATATAAATATTTTTGGAACGAGCAGTTGGTGTCAGGTGACGCACTAATGCACTTCAAAGAGTCAAAATGGCCTCAACTTGTGTAATATAAAACTGTTTCAATAGTCAAAAATGGTTACATTTTAAGTAAAAGAATAAATAGTGTGTTATTTTGACATACACACCTTAACTTGAATATATTTTCCACTTATCTTTTGTTATTCTTCAGTTCTACTGACTTTCTTTCATGTCATAAGTGTTATTTACAGTACATAAGTGACATCACCGTCATGACACTTGTTAAGGTCATGTGAAGGTCACTGGAGTCCCAAAAATCTGACTCGAAGATTGAAATTAAGCTGAAGATCATTACTATCTACAATCTGAGGCTTTGTTAGACATTATGGCTTTTTTCCTTGAGAAGAGTGTTCTCCAGCCAACATTTATCCTTTTTAATACATTTATTATTACTCGTTTGTTTTCAGTCAGTATCAGTTAGTATGTGTTTTTTTTAAAAAGGGTGCAACTGTTTATCTTCAAACTGAAAGGAACCTGGAGGTCAAAGGTCAGGGTCATCCAAACCAAACCCCAGCAGCGGCAAGCTGGCAGTGATTAAATTTGAACTCCAGTTTAGAAATGAAATGAAATATCTCTGTTGTAAGGTCTTTAGGGTGTATTAAAGGCATCACATTTTCTACCATAAGGTTACAGTGAGCATCAACCCACTAACAAACTCCACAGATGTTAGCCAATATGTTTTCTCTGCCTGTTTTTATGACAATTCTGTAGCCCTTGAGCTCTTTTGTAAGCTTGTCATGACCTATGAGCAGAGGAGCTTGTGAGATTTTTCACTCTCAGAAAAGCTGGAGATGATCAGCAGAGGGAGAACCGGCGGGCGTTGAGGTTCATTTTAGTAAGGCCAAGGTGTTTAAGTGGTGTGGACAGGGTGAATGCGGCTTTGAGCGGCACGTCACAGAGCAGGTCACACTCCTCGCCCCACTCCTCCAGCTCCAGGGTAGCGTCATCCAGCATCTCCCGATGTCCATCACACACACGCTCCACCTTCAGGCGGTGCAGCTCGCCACGCAATCGGATCAGCTGACGTGCCAACTGCTGGTCCTGCAGCTGCATCTCCCTCTAAAACACACACACACAGCATTACAGAATCAGTGTTACTAATTAGAAAGACAACTTAATTTCCAACTGTATAAAAATATATAATTTACAGCTGAAACCAATAGTTTACATAAGACTAGTCTAGAGCTGAACTCTATTCATTTCATGTTACTGTACATGATAATCAGGGCATCTACTTTGCTCAAATCAAAGGTCAGTTTAGTTTAAGTAGGATTTACTTCAGGTTTAATTCACTATGTCATAATTCTAGCAGGTCAATATATCTGAGTTGACTCCCTCTAAATAGTCTGGAGGGTACCAGAAACTCATGTGATTGGCAACATGTTAAACTTATGAGTTAAGTAGAAACACACCTATGGCTGTAACAGGGCATCTCTTTATAAATAGTGCCTTTTTGCTCTTGATACCAGGGGACAGTACAAGAGCTAACAGCTAAGCCAAGACTCCAGGAGAAAATGTGAACCTCTACAAGTCGGGTTTCTCTGTCAGAGCAAACAACTGAATATAGTCATTGTATCCGTCAGAAAGAAGTTGTAAATTAACTCCTAAAGATTCAACAGAAATCCAAGACACCTACAAAGGATATGGTGGAGGAGATCAAGGCACCAGAGTATATACATCCATTACTAAGAGAGTCCGATTTCACCAAAGCTTTAAAAGCTGTCTTGGAAGTAAGAAGACTGGCATCAAAAAGCCAGACTAAAGTTCTCAGATCATTAGACCTTTTGGAGGACTGTTGAACTGTCTGGCTAGAATGATAAGCATTGTTTATTGAGGAAAAAGGGTGAAGCTTTTATTTCTAAAAAGAAATCTTAAATGTGAAGCATGGAGCATCATGTTGAGGAATGTTTCACTGCAAAAAGGACTGGGACACTTTACAAAATACTGTAAATAGCAATATAACAAGGAAGCAAACACTCGACTGAGAAATTCAAACTTTGTCACAACTGAGTTTTCTTACAGGACAGTGATCCTAAGCTTACATCTAAATCCCTGACCTGAATCCCACAGAAAATGTGTGGACTGAACTGAAAAAGAATGTGTTAGGAAAGAGGCATGTGAAACTGATTGAATTACATCAAGAATGTGAAAAAAAAACCCTGACAAAATTCTGTGAATAGCTTATGGAAGTCTAGAGCACGAGTTTGCTTCCTGTATTTCAAAAGCATCTCAAACAAATCCAATGTCATGCAAGTGGTGGTGTGTCTGTGTGTGTGTGTGTGTGTGTGTGTGTGTGTGTGTGTGTGTGTGTGTGTGTGTTTAAATGTTTGATGCACTGAAAATCTGATATAGTAAATAAAAATTGAAGTAAGTCTCTCTCAGTTATTCATTTTAAATAAGCTCTTATGGAAATAGTAGTTCTAAAATAGTGACCTTAATTAACCTAATACAATGAGTGTATGCTATCATGGAATGTGTGAGTGAGAATTGTGAAAAAATTAAGTTGCAATGTCTTTTACTACACACTGATCAGCCATAACATTAACACCACAAAACATTAATGCAGTATCATTGATTAAACTGTTGTCAGGATCATGTGCACCCAAGGATCATCCATGCCTTTAAAGACCTAAGGCCGTCCGATCCGGTCCGATCCCACAGCACAAAGACCCCAGAAAAAAGATTGATTCTGACCATGAAAGAAAGGCACCAGGAAACCATGCATAGGGGCCAGCATTCAAAGAACCCAAGGGCACTGACCTGGCCTCCAAACTCTCCAGATCCCAATCTGGACCAGACAAACAAGTCTGATCCAAGGAAGCTCCACCCCATAACTCCCAAACACTAACCGGAGGATCTGTTGCAAACATCCTAGTGCCAGACACCACAGCACACAGGTCCTGCGGAGTCATGCCCTGAGGGGCCGGAGCTGGCTTGGCACACAAGGAGAACCTACAAAGTACTAGACTTAATGTTTTGTGTTGCAACATTATGGCTGATCGGTGTGTTAGTGTGTATCTGTGTGTGTGTTTGCAAATAAGTAACTTTGAACTTTTGTAAATTACATAAATGTAGCCCTTAAAGCTCAAATAATTTATTCATTATTTGTTTTACAGTTTTTTTTTTTAAATAAACATACAGTATATAGGATACAGGATTGTGCAGTATAGAGTGACATATCCTTTTTCAGCATAAAATATGGTATTTAGACAATATAGGCAATATGAGGAACTCAATTCTTTACTCACTCATCGTCTGTACTGCTTTATCCTGTATTCAGGGTTGTGAGGGGCTATTGTTATTGATGTTATTGTTAACCATCTATACAATCATGACTGAGCAAAAAATGTAACTGAAATGTCAATGAGCAAAAAAACGTGTCACATAGGCACAGAAAATGATCAAATACACATGATCATGTGTTGTTGTTTTCGGTTGTTTCTATGGCCAAAAAAAAGAATATGCTCACTTTAAGAGTTCTAAATTTTTGCGACGTCGTTCCCATATAGTGGAAGTGGTCAAATTTATCCTTTATTAAAGTAATGATAACTTTTGTTCTACCTGACATTTCCAAAAACCCAAATACACAGTTTGAAGTCTGAAGCCTCCTAGTTAACACACACTGGCAAGGCTTATGAGCACATACCTTTTTTTTTTAATCATCATTGACCTATGCTGTGTTGTCAGCACATATCTGTGCCGCTTGATCAAACAGAACCAAACCTAACATCACTCCACTTTTTTCTTCTTCTTTGGGCTCATCTAAGTCATTAGTCTATTAGAATTGGCCCTGAACAATTACTGCATGAGAGGAGGAAGTCGTCTCTGTGTAGAACATCTTTAGTTCAGCTAAATTAAGAAATGTTCAGTGTGTTCTTGTATACATATAATATATGTATATTCGAGTTCGAGGCTGTCATTTTGAGGGTTTGCTGTAATTGATACTTAAAAAAGTATATATTCATATTTTTAAATTATTTTTATAGTGTATAGTTTTTAGTCACTGTAACGCTACAAATTATTATTATTATTATTGATGTTCTTCTTCTTCTTCTTGTAGTTGATTTTCTCACCAGTTCCTTTCGGAGCCACTGCAGCGCCTCGTCCATGGACCGGAAGCCGCATATGTCTCCCGGGCCGTTGCGGGGCTCGCGCTCTGCGGCCACGGTCGCTTCGCGCGCGCTTCGGCAGCTGTTCCACGATCCGCTGCGCACGCGCTCCTGCCACTCCAGGTAGGAGGGTCTGCGCGTCTGCAGCTTCAGCTTCTCGGTGAGCGCCTTCACGCTGTCCAGGTCCTCCTCCGAGCTCTCCTCCGGATCCTTACTCTCCATCTCACTCAAACGAGTCCGAGTCTCCCGGTGCACGCGCTTCCCGGAGGCGCGTCTGGTGTCTCAGCGCGAGCGCGGAAAATATTTATAGCGCAAGAGCAGGCGCTGTGTGTATGTGTGTGACCGCCCACATGCCACGGGAGAGGACTAGGTGTGGGTGATCGAGATCACTTTTTCCCCCCACGTGATATAAGGGAATACAGGGCTGCTGCGGTACACCGTTAGCGCTTTGATATCACGATTCCTTGGGTACTTACACAGAAAATACTAATAGAGAGAGAAAGAGATCACAACGCTCAACAGCCTCCACCAAGACACCTCACTCACTCACCTATACTGCTTTATCCTGTATACAGGGTCGCTGGGGCCTGGAGCCCATTTCAGGAGACCTAGGGCACAAGGTACACCCTGGACAGGTGCCAATTTGGGCAATTTGGGAACACCAGTTAGCCTACTCTTCATGTCTTTGGGTTGTGGGAGTACCCGAAGGAAAGCCACCAAGCATGGGGAGAACCTGCAAACTCCCTGCACACAGAGGACCAGGTGCAAGGCGACAGTGCTAACCACTAAGCCACCAAGACATTTTAAAACAAATTATGAGGATCCCAGTTCAAGCCCCGTCGCCGATGGATTGCTACACCCCATACTACCCAGCCAGTCCCAAGCCTGGTTAGAAAAATGGGACGTTTGCATTAGGAAGGGCATCCAGTATAGAATCCAAAATGCCAAATCATGTGCAGATCGGATTGTCCGTTGTGGCAATGTTTTGCTGAAAAAAAAAAACCTGGGTTCTGGCATTCATTCATTTGGATGTTACTTTGACATGTAACACCTACAGTACCAAGTGTACATGTACTAACAGACTGGAGGTCTTGTGGAGGCCATGCCTTGACATTTTTTGTTTGTTGTTCAGTTGTTTTGGTGACACAAGTTATAGCTGATCAGTGTATAATTTTGATTACAGTTTTTAAAAAAAATCTTGCTAAAACATGAATTCAATTCAACCAAATCATTTAGGAAAGTCAGCCCAAAATACCAATAATTTACACCTTGCTATATTTTTCGATAACAACTGCATCGCATGTTCTCCCCGTGCTTGGTGGGTTTCCTCCGGGTACTCCGTTTTCCTCCCACAGTCCAAAGACCTGCAGAGGCTAAGTGGCATTCCCGAATTGCCCATAGTGTGTAAATGAGTGTGTGAGTGAGTATATGTGTGTGTGATGGCCCTGCGATGGATTGGCACCCTGTCCAGGGTGTGCCCCGCCTCATGCCCTAAGCCTCCTGGGATGGGCTCCAGGCCCCCTAAAAACAGAATAAAGCGGTATAGATGATGAGTGAGTGAGTGAGAACTGCAGTTCACATTTTAAATTTTTTTTTTACATTTCTTACATTTTTTTCAAACCGCAATGAGCCATTCAAGAAACATCCCAACATCTATTTTGGATTTCTTACTATTTTTTTTATTCTTTCGTTTGGCGGTCAAATTCAGGAATGGGCAAAAGTCAATTCCACTTTTTCCTGGTTAACGTGACAAGTTTGTAAGCTTATTTTGTCTTGCAAACTTCAAGATAGAGAAGAAAAAGAGACGGTAAGGAAGCAACTGTTTAAAGCTTCTATAACCCTTTTGAGAAGAGGTACTAACTTGTTTAATTTACCTTTCAAAAACTTGAATGTAGAAACATTTAAGGTTTTACTTCTCAATGCCTCCCCCTGCTGATCAGAATGTGGAACTACCTGACAGTAGACATGCCTGATTCTATTCAGGCTAATTTATCTAAATTAGATAGTGCTTTTTACAGCGGACATTTTGACAAAGCATAAATAAAAGTATTAATATAATTTTAAAAAATCGAAAT
The DNA here is from genome assembly GCA_030014215.1 of Clariallabes teugelsi. Taxonomy (NCBI): domain Eukaryota; kingdom Metazoa; phylum Chordata; class Actinopteri; order Siluriformes; family Clariidae; genus Clariallabes; species Clariallabes teugelsi. The sequence goes on from JAQMYG010000005.1 coordinate 7,515,445, forward strand.
GTATAGATTTAAAAATTTACAGATTTATACGTTCATTCCTAATGAGCAAGTCAGAGGCGACAGTGGCAAGAACAAATTATCTAAGGTGACAAGAGGAAGGAACTTGGAGAGGAATCAGACTCAAAATAGTAAGCCAGTCTCCTTTAGGATGATAGCAGACACTATGATCATAAATACATCCCTTCTATGTGTTATGAAGTCAAACGTGCAATTATATAACAGGAAATGTGTTTTAATTAACATGAAATCCACTTTGTGGAGGCTAACAACAGTTCAATGATGAATAAACTGTGCTAAGACAATGCAATGCTTAATAATATATTAACATATTATCCACAGTAATTTCTATAGAATGATGTTTATTAAATGATTAAGTTGTGTTTCTGGATCCTACATATTTACCTTAGCAAATCAGTCCGGGTGGAATATTATAAATCTACTTGACCAGTGTCTCCCAAACATTGAGTGAGAGTAGAAAAAATATAAACACTGCCTTTAAATGCCTAAAATGCCTAAAAATGCATATGAAGTTGTGATTTATCAGATGTAGAATATGTCTGAAATGTCTGGTTTACCATTCAAAAAAGTAAAACGTGTAAATGGCAATAAACATCATCAGTACCAGTAATTAATGCACAATACATTTTATAAATTCATAATTTATAAATAATGCCTATGGTGAATTTGTTCAGGATTTTAAAAAGTTTGACCCTAAATAAAAAAAGGTTGGGAAACTAGGCAGCTTGTTAGCACTCTTTTAAACCCACTCATTCTCTATAGTGCTTATTCTGTTCAGGTCTGCAGGAAGCCCTTAATGGGGTGCCAATCCATCACAGGGCACACAAGCACACACACAATCACACACTCACTAATTCACTATGGGCAATTTGAAAACAGCCCAAGAACTCACAAAGTTCACAAACAAACCTGAAGACTCGAACTCTGAACCCTGGAGGTGTCGTGCTAACCAATATGCCACTGTGGCAGCTAGTTAGCGTCTTATTTAGTCATTTTCAATGAAATTGTTTCTCCCTAAAAACAAACCATGAACTCAGTAAAAAAATGTAACATTTTAAAATGTTATTTTATTGAAAAATAATTATGAGAAAAATAATTATGAGAAAAATATTTGCAAAATGTATTTAAAATTTAAGAAGACAATAACAGATAACATCTTATTATCAAAAAAATAACATGACTTCAAATTTGTTCAAAGTTGGGGATCTGCTGCAACACTTTTTTCCTAATTTTTTTTTTGTAATAATGGTCAATTATGGTCAAAAATCTGTCCAATTATGTAGTAAATAATTCGATACAAACAGTTACATTTATAATTAAAGGGACAATAAAATTTATTTTACTTAATGAATTTCTATAAAAAGTTTTCGTAAAAATTTATTTATATCTGTTGAAAAAAAAATTACTCTGCTTTATATATTATGTGCTTTTTATGTGCTTCTTTACTCTTTTAACACACCATTAAATAATCAATTTAAAAATATTAAAATCATTCCAAACATAAAACATTTAATACATTTTTTTTTAATATCCACTTAACATCGGAAAGGACAACAACAACAACAACAACAACAATAATAATAATAGTTTAAGATAGGTCAAATGAGTGGATGGTTTTAGACTGAAAGAGAACTATATTAGACAACATTGTGTAAGATATCTGTATCTTCATATTTATAAATCAGTATGTGTTTTTTTTTTTTACTGCAGCGTGACACAGCGTGATAAAATTCTGTACCTCTCAACACTTTAAAAATCATTCAATCAACTGAAACAGGCCAACCCCCAAATATAACCAAGATTTGTGCAGTAATCATAACCCTTGTACTGTACACTCTCTGGTCAAGTTAGTAGTTGTGCAATTTGTCCCAATTTTGCAACATGTAAGTAAGAATTTTATTACAGACTGTGCAAAATTCTTGTTAAAATTAGATAGAAAATAAACATCTTGATATAGCTTTTTATTAGATAATTATTATCCCTACAGTGGAGAATAAAATGCAAAAAACGGACTCAGAAAAAGCTTATAACATATTAGGTCTTATAGCATATAGGAAATGTTTAAAGTATGCAAGTGGATTAAACAAAGGTAACTACAGTATTACAACAAAATGTAGCACTTAAATATTACACTTAAAGATTACAGTAAGTATTAAGTACTGAATTAACAATTGTTGTTGTTGGTCTTTCGGCTGCTCCCGACAAGGGGTCGCTACAGCGGAATATCCAGTCCGCACGAATTCAAGTGGAATAATTCAGGTTAAAAAAAGGTTAAAATGTAGGTTGTCCTACATTATATGCTATTACACTAAGATGTCTCCATTAGCCTGTGTTTTTTTGTCTCTTCATCATATTTCTTCATCAGTGTTGCTTGTAGATGCATCTCCATCAATAACATTGAATTCCTTTAAGATTTAAAAAATTAGTTCTTCATTTCATTTCGATATAATCATTTAAATAATATATCTGAGTAGATATTAGGATTCGAGTCACTTACCAAATAGTTGTAGTAGCAAATGAAGTTCATTTTCTCCTCGCAGTCTCTGTTCTCCCAGACACAACGTTTCGTGCTCCACACCAGTAAGGTCTTGCAGGGCATGAAGGCATTGAAGTCAGATTCTTGACAGGATTCTGGTTCACATAGAACCACGAGCCGCCCATAAATCGTAGACCGGTCCAGAAAGTGGGCGTCAGAATATCAGCACTGTTCTTGTTGAGCAGAAAGAAATCGATGTCCGTAGTGAGGCTTACCAGGTCAGTGTAGTGTGTTCTGCAGTACATCAGAGCCTCTTCCCAGGTCATCATCTCCTGAACCACAATCATCTCAGGTGCCCAGTCGTAGCAAAAGAAGTTCATAGTTGTTGTGCAATTTTTCACTACCCACTGATTATTCTTAGTAAATACACACTGGTCAGTGTTACTAAGGGCAGGTTGTCCTTCTTTCCACATTGAGAAATTCAGTACACTTCCATCAGACCACCGTGTAAAACCACTCTCATTTGATTTTTTTCTAAGACCGATCCAGCAACTGTCAGATTGGAAGGGAATTGTTTGCTCATTGAAATTTTTAAATTCTAATTCTGTATCAATAACTGGCAGATCTACATAGTTATTTCTGCAGAATGTCTGAGCATCAGTCCAGGAAGAATTTGCTCTGTAATAAATGTAGCTCTTAAAGAACAGACCTGTGATGGCATCTGTTAGAGCCAGCAGGACAAGGACTGAGAGAACAGCCATCATACAGCTCTGTGGTGTGACTGAGCTCAGCTAAACATTCGACAGGAATACAATTTGTCACAGCAACAGCACACAAAATAAAATGCAAAACTAAGTTGCCAAACCAAGGGGAGGGACAATGCAAACTTCATGCAACTGCACAGAACATTTAGTTTATAGAAATTTAGCATATTTTCTTTTATCTTTTAGACTGTTTGTTGCTGAAGTGCCATTTTTATTATGTTAAAATTAATTAAGAATAATAAAAAAAAAAAGGTATCTAATGTGTGTGTGTGTGTGTGTGTGTGTGTGTGTGTGTGTGTGTGTGTGTGTGTGTGCAGTGTCAGACAAAAAATGTACACACTTCTGGAAAAGAAAAATAGCAGGTTGTATATTATATTAATATAATATTAATGTGTGAGTACTGTATGTGTGTGCGCCTTGCGATGGACTGGCACACTGTCCAGGGTGTACCTCATCTAGTGCCCTAAGTCTCGTGGGATAGGCTCCAGGCCCCCCGCGACCCTGAATATAGGATAAAGCAGTAAAGACGATAAGTGAGTAAGTTTTACTTAACATCCTGCAGAACCAGCCACGGTCCTTCTGAGGACTTTGTCGCAACTGCTTCTTCATGCTGTGGTTTTTTGGTTTTGTCTGAAATGTGGTCTTTTACATTTTTACAGGAATACTAATGTTTGAAAACCTTTTTTTTTCCTGATTTAAGTCATAAAATAAACATGTATTAAAATACTAAAACAAAATATAGTTGAAAGCAACGATGACTTGCCCAAGCTCCCTGTGCCACCCCACCCCCCCCCGTGCACTGTGCAACCTGTGTGTTATTTGATCGTGTTATGACCTCCAAAAAGCCATCGCCACCCTGATGCACCGCACAACTTGCACACATCACATAGGGCTGATGTCAGTTTAGGCTCTAAATCTTTGTTGAGTGCGTTAGTGTGTGTGTTGAGTGTGTATGTATGTGTGTATTTGTGTGTGTGCACGTGTGTGTGTGTGCGCATGTGTGCGTTTGTGTGCGTGTGCATGAGTGTGTTTATGCGTGTGTGTGTGTGTGTGTGTGTGTGTGTGTGTGTGTGTGTGAGTGTGTAAGTGTGTGTGTGTGTGTGTGTGTGTGAGTGTTAA
>JAQMYG010000005.1:7577047-7588491 GCA_030014215.1 Clariallabes teugelsi
TAATATCGCAAGAAATATCGTTATCGCAATATTCAACAACAATATCGCATATTTTCCTAATATCGTGCAGCCCTAATTGGAAATACTATTCATGCATCATAATTCAGTGAGTGCTTTGCAAAATTATTTAACCCCATTGAATCATCTTAAACTGATTGATTCATCCTATAGTGTTTTTTTATTTTATTTTATTTTTTTTATTATTGCACACCTTTCTGCTCTTAAAGAACATAAATAGACCACAGTGCGCCAGGTGTCACAAACCCTTTAAATGTTATGGAAAGTTACTTATTCAACTTTATCATTGACTTTAACTGATGAAAATCCTGAAGCAGTCATGTGACATTCTGTGAATTTTTGTATCCCTGACATTTACAAAATGGTGGTGTGCCTGGGTAGCACATGTGACAGAACTAGTTAATTTTTAAAACGCTTGCTTTTTTGTTACTGAAAGTAAGTCTCATTTTTTACAAAATTACAATTCCTATGATTTAGTCTCATATTTAATATTTCACCTGTTATGACCGCATTTCATGAACAAGAAGATGTAAAGAAAATTAAGAAAATATCTCATTTTGCCGTTAGGCTTTTAACACTAAAATCGCCAGGGAACATGACCTGTGATGTCTTTCAAAAAGTGCTCCATGTGGTCTATTGGGTCCATGTTATATCCTCTATAATTTCCCTTAAAGGAGAAATGGTCTGGCCTATTATGGGTTAAAGTGTACATTGATTGTTAAAAGATCTCTTTAAATGGGCATAACTATTCACATCCTTCAGTAGAACATTCCTGTGTTGCAGGATCATCTGTGAGTGTGCTTGTTTTTATTTTCACTCATTTCTTTTAGATGCATTATCTCATTCATTAGAGGTGTCTAGAAAATATTTATATATATAAAAAAAAATCCCCTTATTTTTTGCAGATTAGAATTTTGACTTTGGAAATTCTTTATAAGTACATGAATTTGGAATAAAACTCAAATACCGACAAGAAGATTGTGTATTTGAGGATAATTTAAGGATTGAATACTTTTTGAGTGCTTTTGAGAATCCCCGCATATAACAACCACAGTGTTTCAAAAGCGTTTTTTTTTTTGTTTGTTTCTAAATAACATTTTGTCAATACATCTAATTCTCAGGTGGATATGAGCAAAGTAAACCTGGAGGTCATCAAGCCGTGGATAACTCAGCGCGTCACAGAGATCCTTGGCTTTGACGACGACGTTGTTGTGGAGTTTGTCTTCAACCAGCTGGAGGAGAAGGTAGCCGTTCATTTCCACTTCCCTCTCTGTCTTTCTTCTTCTTTTTGTACTCGGATATGTGCCAGGCTTTTTGCAGAGGAGTGAATGCATCAGGAGTTAAAAAGTAACTTAAAATACAGTAACCAGACCAAAAAGAAAAGTGAAAGGGCACGATTCATTTTGTCCTAGCTCTGGGTAAAGAAATGGTTTGGTTCTTTCTCAAGATGCTGTGATGTGTATCAGCGTGTCTTCTGACCGGCACTTTGTTTCTAACGATGATGTGATTTATGATTTAAAAGGCCTGAACCAATATGGATGTTATTCCTTGCAACTGAAGTATAGCACCAACACCTAATTAGATCTCAGCTGAGCCCAAAGTCTCGCTGAAACCCAAGTCTCCCTTCATCATGAGCTTTGTGTCTTTGAGGTGAGTTTTACGATCAGGGCTTGGCATTATCTCAGTCATCAATCGTATCAGTTTGTTTTTATTCTCTTTATTTATTTCCAGACTTGACATTTGCTGAAGCACATTAAAATAGAAGTACACACATTATCAAGAAAGAAAACCCTGTAAATATTGATAGCAGTACTGTTACATACTTAATGCTGGTGATAGTTTTATATATAACCTATATAAGTTTTATACATGTTATAAAATTTTATTATTAGCAATATCTATGGAAGTATTAAAAATAAAAGAAGCCACCTTGATTCAGAAGGTAATAGTAAGTTTGAATATATATGTTTTAGTGTTATTTTTAAATTATGCATTTTCTCATTTTTTGCTAGAAGAAAGACTTTAGATTTAAACCATCATTTAAGCGATCAATACAAAACCCAGAAAGACAAAAATAATTAAAATATATACTTTTCTTTCCTTCTAATCTATCTGTCTGTCTCTCTGTCTATAATATACTGTATATTATATTACAGAAAATTTATTAAAATAATTATTCTACAAAAATAAATGGCCAGAAAATGGCTATATGTGGTCCTAGCCAGTTCTAGTTTTCCTCAAACTTGTCCTTTCCTTAAATTTGTTTTAGTTATTTGCTTGTGAACCCAAAGCAACACTTTCAGCTCATGATCCAAAATGTCAAATTTTTACCTTTTTTTTACTTTTAAACACCACTAAAAAGCTAATGAAGGATTAACGTCTCGTTAGTTTATGATGTTGGCAACTGTTAGCAGATTCAGGTTCATTCGCCAGCGTTCAGATCGGACCGATACCAGTGGATCAGTTATCAGATCCTGTAACCAACAGCAAAGTTTGAAATTTAGTTCTGAACTTTTAAAATGCTTATTATATTTAATGTAGGATGACTTGGAGAAAACGGTGTAAGAAAAAAAAAAAAGTGACGTTGTGCCGTCTCTCAGATCTATAGTTCTGCCTTAGAACAACTTAATCTTTGACTATCGTTAGAAATCGTGCAATTTAGAGTTTGGTTCGGGATGACCTTGTTTGTTCACTTCTTAAATTATAAAATATTAGTGGTATGCCTTTACAGGAAAATAGTCAACATCTGGGTTTTTGCCTATGACAGTAGAGACAGATATTAACAACTTTGTACAGAATAGTTTGATGTTGCCAAGTAATTGCAAGAAATAAAATAAACAAACTCTAAAGAGTTACAACTTTACTTCTGACACTGGAGACTCCTTCCTTCTATAAATGAACGATTTGATCGCCTTGAACAAGCTGTTGCTATGAATACAAAGTATTCAAACTAGTGTGTTAATATAAACCTTTATGCGCTATGTAAATTAAGTAATTAAGTCGTCATAAATGGATTACATTGATTACATGGTTGCCGGTAAGTTGTTCTGAGTCGGTGTACAGGTGGCGAGCGAGAGACTTTTCTCCGAAAATCAATCATCCCCTCTCTGAGCTTTGTTCAGACTTATTAGGCATGCAGGCAGAAAATGGTGAAGTAGTAAAAGGATATTACTGAGTAGTTCACTATTAGCAAAAGTTTAAACACCCAAGATGATTTTACTTTGTTTCTTTTTTTGAAATTAGTTCTAACTTTGAGAAAGAAAAAAAAAGTAAATAAAAAAAACTTTTTTTTCCATGTCCTGTGTACTCATTATTGCTTGTTCGTCTCTTGCAATTTAGATAAGTGATATAACATAATACTCAAGGTGGTTGAGTCACAAGCAGTAGGGAGGCGGAAGCGAGCCAATCGGAGCGTCCCTGTCTGTGCAGGAGCGGCGGGCGCTCCAATCCCCCCAACCTCGAGGATGCGCACACACTGAAGACATCCGGACTGTACTTTGTCTCTTTGGGGTTTTTGACACACTCTGTATTGTGGATTTATTGTTGCTGTGTCACAGCAGTTAAAGGGAGGGCGGGGCAAAGTTGTTCACCTGTCATGCAATCAGTTCTGGTTTCATAATCATGTCTATTCATTTTATTAAAGTTTTTTTTCTCTCTCTTTCTATACAAGGAGGGCTCTTTTTTAAAGACCAGAAACCAGACAATGCTTAAATGCATGCTTTTAAAATGTGTTTTGTTTTTTCCCCTTGTGGAATCAAAGATTGAGTAATGATCAAATCCAGAGTTTCTTTTTAATAATTAGCAACAAGCAAATAGTTAACACTAGCTTTATGTCTGAGTTTGGTATAAAGGGTTAGGTTTGGCCAATTAGAGCCCATCCTTGCTGTTCTGCACTCCCATATCCTATCTCTGTATTAATCTCCGCCCCCACTGCTCTGCTCTCTCTCTCTCTCTCTCCGTCCTCAATGTGTGTGTTGTAGAATCCAGATGGTAAGATGATGCAGATTAACCTGACTGGTTTCCTGAACGGGAAGAACGCACGCGAGTTCATGAAGGACCTCTGGCCCCTGCTGCTGAGCGCTCAGGAGAACATCGCTGGAATCCCGTCTGCCTTTCTCGAGCAGAAGAAAGAGGAGATTAAGCTCAGACAGGTCAGAGATTCTATCCGAATGGTGATTAGTATATACATATAAAGGTAAACATAAAAATATTTTGCATTCACAGTAGAATGTGACTAGTTCAGAGGTTTCTCGCAGTAGTCGAGTGTTTGTTTTTTTTTGTTTGTTCGTTTTTTTTTAGCCCAAATATAATTCATTTGATAAACGTAAAAAAGTCACTAAAGTGTAAACTAAAGTGTTCATTTCTGTCTTTCTGGTCAGGAGTCGCTGGCGGTTATGAAGAAGGTAGATGAGGATAAGAGAGACAGAGAGAGCAAAGAGAAAGCTCAGTCCAGGAGTCCCAAACGGTAAGTCCCAAAATGGCATCCGTAAATTAACACTCTTTATTCGGATGTCTTATAGAATTTGCTTATAAACAGCATCCGTTCAGACCTTTCCTCCAATCTTTTTTGCCTCCAGAAGAAAATCTCGTTCACCAGTGAAGCGCGAAAGGAAACGCAGCCACTCTCGCTCGCCTCGACGCAAACCCAGCCCACCAGCTCTGCCCGTGCCCAGTCCACCCAGTAACAAACCTGAGCCCCAGCCTGAACCTGACCAATCAGAGAGCTCCAAACCGGAACCTCTGATCCAGGAGGCTTCCTCTACCAGGTAACTGGAATATACTACTTGTTGTTAATTGTGATAATCTTTTAGGATTCTTAGCAAAGTGCTTAGAAAATCTGCAATAATAAAAAAGTCTGAGCTGTTTTCTGTTTAGTGATTTGGTGAACGACTCAAAGCCGGATTCAGTTTCCGAGGTTCCTAAGGACGTGTCTCCGGAGAAACCTGCAAAGACAGAGGACAAACCGAAACCGAGAGACAGGGAGCGTGACCGGGAGAAAGATGCCCGCCGAGATCGTCCACGCCATCGCACGCGGTCTCGCTCACCCCGCCCCCGACGACGCCATCGGTCACGCTCTAGGTAAACCCGAGGTTAACACTTCGTGCAGGGTGCGTGTATGTACACGCGACTTGATCCTGTAATCATCAGCGTGGGTCTAGTTCCACCTTGGTAATGCACTTATCTTCTAATCACAGATCGTACTCACCTCGGCGCAAACCGAGCCCGAGGAGACGAATGTCCCCCAGACGCAGGAGTCCCCCGAGACGCCCACCTCCTTCCAGACACAGACGCAGCCGCTCACCTGCCCGCAGGTACAACTCCGTATGAATCTGACTTTACAAATTCAGATATTTGGTTTTAATTCTAGCATTATTAGAACGTAAGACAAGGGGAAATCTTGAAATGTATATAGTGGTATATGTGTGTGCGCGTCAATATCTTCTGTAGATTTTCCGTAGTTGGGTGTTAATATGTAACCATGACAATCAAATACTCAAGAGATGTATTATCAGGAGTATGTATTCAGAGCTGTGATTTAATGATATATTTGTGTATATGTGTGTAATTTTCTCTGACTTGTGTTGTCCCCGATCTCTGTGCCAGGCGACGTTCACGCTCTCGCTCGTCCTCAGGCAGCTCTTCCTCACGTTCGCCTCATAAGAGGCCCACTAAGCGCAGCTCTGTTACACCACCCAGGAAACAACCACGCCGCACTGATACTTCCGCTAGCCCCAGTAGGAGGCGCCGCAGTCCCTCAGGTATGTCACTTGTGCTCTCTCTCTCTTGCACACACACGCACTTACTGACTCATTCACAGTCTGATGACATTTTGTTCATCGACCTTGGATTTTTTTTTTTTTTTTTTGCTGTCTCAGAAGCACAAATCAGGTTTACAACTTATTAAACTCATGAGATCATGAAGCTCATTTACTCACTCACTTAGTCTTTATGAGAAATCTTTTTGTGAATTTCAGGTTCAAATCGGCGACCTGCTGGACGAAACGAGTCGCCGTCTCCTGCTCCAAAACCCAGACGATCAGACCTGTCAGAATCCGGTAGGTGTATGTGCGAGCGAGAGACAGATTTTTATTTGGTTGTTTATGCACTTTTGTGTATTAACTCACTTCAGACTTGATGAGACTCATCTTACAGAATAATCTGGTAGAAACTCTAACGTAGTTAATAACTAATGGAAATCTAGTGTTCACGTGGTGTCCGTGTCACATCGAGTTTGTCCGTGTGTGTTGACTGACAAGACCTCTCTCCTGTGTTATAGAGGAGGATAAGTTGGGGAAGGGGGCGGCGGTCGATTCCGTTCAGCAGCGGCGGCAGTATCGCAGACAAAATCAGCAATCATCTTCAGGTTGCCTGTTTATCAGATTCCAAAAGACTCTTTTCTTTTTCTTTTTCTTTTTTTTTGCAACACATTTTTCATTTATTTATTTGTTTATTTTTAGAGACTGGATCATCCTCCTCATCCTCAGAGGATGAAGGACCAAGGAGGTCTGGAAGAGGGCCGCCAGCAAAGAATGGTGACATCAGGAGGAGGCGGAGTCACTCACCCGTGTCGCCTAGGAGACGCCACCGGGATGCATCGCCCAGGTAACAAATTATTGTATTAATGTTGTGTTTTAAGGTCGGAGTCTTCTATCTATCTGGGAAATATTGATCCTTGTGGTATTTCCTGTAGGAAGAGACGTTCTCCGTCCCCTCGACGTCACCGCTCGCCTTCCCCCAGGCGTCGTAGGTCACCATCACCTCCACCCAGGCGCAGGTATAACAACCTTTTTATTATGAAAGATCTCTTGGAACCATTGTTGTCTCGTTCGTTCTTCAAAAGTTCATTCCTGATGCTCTGTTTTTACAGGTCTCCCTCGCCCCCTCCTCGCCGCTACTCCCCACCCATCCAACGGCGTTACAGCCCCTCACCTCTTCCCGCTCACAAGAGACGCGCTTCTCCCTCACCTGCTCCGCCGAAGCGTAGCAGCCCTCGTTCATCTTCCTCTCCCCCTCCGCGTTCGCGCCGTAGCCCACCCATGTCATCCTCAGGGCGTCAGAGCAGCCCTCAGGGCAGGTACCCGCCCGCAGGGGCGTCCCCACAGCGACGGGGGCAGTCTCCCGCTCACGGCAGAGCCATCCGTAGGGTGTCGCGTACACCTGAGCCACGTAACGCACAGAGGTGAGCAGGTTTGGCTGAAGTTTGTGTTAATCAAATATAAGGAATAAAGTGCTGAATTTGTGTATCTTCTGAATTGCATTAAAGCAAGTGTGGGTTGTTTATTAGCACCCTGAGCTGCTTAAAGTTTCGAATTTAAGTTTTGAAATTATTAATATTTTGTTATAGAATCTTTTATACCTGTTTTAGATTTTGCCATGTGTGTGAGAGCGTTGAAATTTAATTGTTTCCTGCTCACAGCTATATAAAGATCCCTCATAAGCATGTCTCCCTCTCAAACCTTTAATATGGTCATGTGATCTAATGAGTGTCAGAGGTGCGAAATGCTGTGAAAAGCCCTAGGGTGGGTTTAATTAAGTCAGCATGTGGATGAGGAGCTCTTGAGTAAATTAAAAAAAAAATTTTTTTTAATGATGAGTGGAGGACTGCATGCATGATTATAAATCTTCCTTCTATAAAACCATGGACACCCAAGTCTTTTTCCAGAATAAATAAATGAAAGTGAAAGCCATATAATACTAATTCCCTCCTGGCAGGAAGCCTCAGCAGGCCTGCATAATCATTTTTATTGTTTTAGTAGCCAAGATTGGACATCAGTCTTTCCCTAATCATAAAATACAAGAAACCAGGCTGAAACTGTAATGTGTGTTTTGTTTTATTAAACAGAGGGTCTCAGAGTCCACGGCCGATGAGAAGACAGTCGTCTCGGTCACGCTCTGCCTCTCCCGATCGTTTCCCAGCATCCTCTGCGGGAGCCTCCGGGTCTCTCAAGCGGCCGGCGTCTGCATCCCCATCTCCTTCTCCCACCCGCTCGGCCAGTGGCTCTCCTCCTCCACCACCTCCTCCAGCCAAAAAGGCCAGCAGTGCCTCTCGAAGCCCCTCCCCTAACAAGGTAAGCTCTGCCCCCACAGCACTTGTGTTCGTTTCATTTAATATATTTAATCTTAATTCAGTCCCCCAGAAATTAAGTTATCTACTGTATATATTCAGCTGCATTTAGCTGCTGGTACTGGTGCACTGAGCAGCTCTGCGGTTAATTGTACACAACGTGCCCTGGGTAATTTCCGGTTTTGCAGGAGCACCTTGTGTTAGAAAAAAATGAACCTTAGTCCTTGTGATTATTTTATCAAAAAAACGGAGAAAAAAATATAATCTGAGCAGGGCTTATTAGTTTAAACTTGAGCATGTACACAGTACAGTAGGGTTAAGAGTCTTTGCCGTGATGCATTAGGAGGAGGTTTTGGTATAATATTTTTGTGTGTAGGTAGCTTGCTTCATCTTTATACAAATGAGTGAATGGATGGGTTGAAATGCAAATGGATGGGGGAGCAGAATACTACTGTCAAGGCACATTTTTTGAAGAATGTGACATGTTATGTGCTTAAAAATGGCCCGGTGCCCGGGCATGTTTCATGAACGAAATAAAGGTGCTAAATATAACATGTTTATCGCTATATGTTACCTTTATGATGTTACAGAGCTGTTATCTACTTACACTGCTCAGGTTCCAAACACATGCCACACCTGGGTGCAGTTTAACAACCCGAATGTCCTAAGAGTTTGTTTAATGCTTGTTAGAGATTCACCTCTCTCGCTATCTCTCACTCTGTTACAATCGTTTAGGGTTCTGATGTAGAGGTTGGCAAGAAAAAGAAGAAAAAGAAGGAGAAGAAACACAAGAAGGAGAAGAAGCACAAAAAACACAAGAAGCACAAGAAGGAAAAAGGCAGCGCTGCACCATCAGGGGACACACAGGACACCGCTCGGGTGGAGGAAGAGCATGAATCCGATCAAAAAAAGGTGAAGTGTGAACTTCGGATCTGCTGAAGCCTTTGTTCATGCTTGTGGGTGTGGCCTGTCTATCACACACATTTATATAACTTTTAAAGCCAAACTCGGGCTAAATCACATGGAGGATACATGCTAGTTAATTCACATGTTCAATTAGCAAAACTAGTGTTCGCTATGTAAACTCTTCAGACGTATTTGCGATCTCGGGTATTTTCTTCAAAATTTAATAAAAGGGCATATATGAGGGGATAAGATATCCCCCCCGTTGGGTAGGAGACGTACGGCATTAAATTTCACACGTTTTTCTTTACTGATATTTGATCAAACAATAATCGGTTAATCGTTGATGACAGGATTAAAACCGTTCTCTTTTGTTACTTATGCTAGATATACTAAAGTTTTACACCAAATTAAACATCGGTTAATAGTTTTTTCATTGTGTAAATTCTAGTGATTAATCAATAACCAATTAGCTTTCCTAGAAGGAATAAAAATCTGAAATTGTTAGTGTGGAAGTCGCACTGATTTGAGAGAGTATCCACTGCACAGGATGATATCGAAGTGCTCGTGATGTGGTTAAACCGCTAATAATGCTCTATGATTAACTGCATACATAGTTAATGCATGCATCACCTGTTTGTGTTTGTCGCAAGTGTGTGTTCAATCAGATTTTAATTAATGCTACCTTTCCTGAAGGAATCAGAGAGCGAAGTAGAGGACAGTCTGGATGATCTGGAGAAGCACCTGAGGGAAAAAGCTCTGCGCTCCATGAGGAAGGCTCAGATGTCCCCCTCACAGTCATGAGAATCCTCCCAGTCCTCTCTCCATTTTTCTTCTCCTTTTCTTTTTTTCTTTCCCCCCTTCCTCTCAGTACAAACTGTAAGGAGTTCACACACGATGTTGATATGGCGGTAACTTTATTTTTTAATGCAGTTTGTGTTGAAGTTTGCAGCATGTTATGTTTCTCCATCACCTAAAAAAAAGGAAACACCCAGTTTGTTTTCCCCTTCTTCCCTCCCTTATTTTTTTTTTCTTCCTTCTTCAACTGATGGTAACTGAGATCGAGAGTCAGTCTGTTTTTTTTTTTTAATCCCCCCCCCCCCCCCCCTTTATAACCTCACTCAGTGTTTTATTTTAATTTTTTTTTCTTGGTTAGGGGGGTAGATCTGTGTTTATTCCCGTGTGCATGTCCCATACGGTAAAAATACAAACACATACACACTGCAAAACAGAGAACAAGTGAGAACTTTGTTTCTTCTCCTAATGTTTGTTTTGTAATGAAGTTGTTTCAAATTGTTCAAACATTTCTGGCTTTGAAAAAGTCACATTAAACAAACGAAAAAAAAAAAGACAAACTTGAATGGTGTCGAGTGGCGTATTTAGGATTTTGTCCTCGAATTAATGTTTTTACTCCCATGTCCATGATGTTGTGTTCAAATTGTGCACACTACTGTACAGCTGTAACACAAGAGCTCTGAAATACATTCACTTTACCAGTCTTTGAGTTTTCTCCAAAAATAAAAACAGAAGATGAGTCAATCAACCAAAGAATCTAAAATGACTGAAATTTAGGAAATACAGATTTATTTTGCACATTGTCATTGCATAGTATTAAAGCACTTGGTATAATGTATGTGTGCATGTATATATGATGTATGTATATACACATGTCTTGTGTATTCTGCTAACTAAAATCCAGTGGAACCAACTGCCTTCAAAAGTCAGCTAATTAGTAAATAGTCCATCTGTATGTAATTCAATCTCAGTATAAACACTGATGTTCTATAAAGCCCTCAGAGGTTTGTTAGAGAACATTAGTGAGCAAATCGTAAGGAAGGAGCACACCAGACAGGTCTTTTACAGGTATAAAGTTGTGGAGAAGTTTAAAGCAGGATTAGGTTTTTAAAAAATATATCTCAACATCTAGAGAAAGCCAGAAGCAATCCTGTTTGCAGTTTGCGACAAGCCATGTAGGGGACACAGCAAACATGGAAGAAGGTGCTCTGGACAGATAGGACCAAAATTGAGCTTTTTAGTCCTAAATGCAAAACACTTTGTGTGGCAGAAAATTAACACTGTGCATGGTGGTGGCAGCATCATGTGGGGATGCTTCTTCAGCAGGGTCAGGGAAGCTGGTCAGAGTTGATGGGAAGATGGATTGAGCCAAATACAGGGCAATCGTAAAAGAAATACATGCGCACGCTTCCGATTTTTATTTGTAAAAAAAATTACTTTAAAACCACTTCACCATTATGTGGCTCTTTGTGTTGGTCTTTCAGATAAAATCCCAATAAAATACATATACATTTGTGGCTGTAAAGTAACAAAATGTGGAAAAATTCAAGGGGTATGAATACTTTTGCAAGGCACTGTCTGTTTAATACTCCGGTTTCCTCCCACAGTCCAAAGATATGCAGGTTAGGCTAATTGGCGTTCCCAAATTGCCCGTAGTGTGTGA
>JAQMYG010000005.1:7588611-7602006 GCA_030014215.1 Clariallabes teugelsi
CATGTTTGTGGCTGTAATGTGACAAAATGTGGAAAAGTTCAAGGGGGCCGAATACTTTTGCAAGCCACTGTATATATCAGTTTGTGGGTTTTTTTTCTTACAGGTACATGTATTGGTGAGATAACATTAAGAAATCAGTATTTGGTGGAATAACTTGGATTAGCAATTACAGCTTTCATGCGTTTTGCCATGCTCTCCGCCGGTTTTTGCCTATACGAGATGAAATTTAAAGTGGGACTTCTGATTGTGCAGAATAACAGAACACAGTCCTGAGAGTAAAAACTCCCATTATCTCTCCATATAATCCCCGGCTACACTACTGCACTTATCCCAGTGTTTCACTAGTGCTTGGATACCATCAAGGTATTGTATAACGTTTTCTCTGTACGCCTGAACCATGATTAGACTACCTGCTTCATGTCTGAAGTGCTCCTTTAATGACCCAAACATGGCATGGAGCGAGGTCAGGACTGTACAGGGGATGAGGCAGTAACTCCCAGCCGAGTTCCTGTAATGTGCAAGTGGTGTTGGTGAACGATTGTGTGTACAGTTCCCACAGACTGATTGATCTCTTCTGCAAGTGGGTTACAAGTTAGATGTTGATTTTTAAGGAGCAGGTGTTCCACTTGCTGAATGCTCATGGGATTGACTGCAGTGGGCTCCGAGCAACTTCGGCCGGGATCGTCATTCACAGACATACAGCCTTCTTTAAAATGTTTGCACCATTGAAATATTTTACTGATGATGAGATGCTTGAGGTCTTCTGTAAATGTCGGTTTTACGTCTTCATTCACCAGAAAATTTCCTCACAGGTCGTGGTTTGACTTGAACACCCCTCCTAAGTAAATAAATAAAAAACATAAGCAAGCATTCTTCTTAAGTCATGTTACTTGTTGATATCAGAATTTAGGAATGTTGCCAAATGGCTATAGCTCAGATTTTTATTTTAAAAATGTTCCCATCAAATAAAACAGGAATGACTTGTTTTTGTAAAGTAAAGCAATTTCCCTCTGGGATTAATAAAGTTCTTTGAATCTTGAATCTAAATTGATAAAAACTTAACATTTTAACCAAAATACATATTTAGTGCCCAAGCACTATGACATCAGCACGATGCTGACATGACTATGAAGTCATCACCGTCGCTCTGATAATACTGTTTTAATAGTGCTGTTTTAATAAAAACTGTTTTAATGTTCTAATAAATGTGCCATCTTGGTCTTCTAAAGATTTTTTTTTTCTTTTTTAGTAGTATTTTTATTATTCTTTTTATCCAGGCCCTTTTCAGGGTTTTAACATGCTCAAAAACTGAACAATTTTCACTATGCATGTCATGAGCTCAACTCAACATGAGGTCAAATATATTGGGTTATTTGAAAAACGCACATTTATGTTATCAGCACTATTAAATACATATACATATGCTACACACATACACTACACATCATCCACATGCCTGAGAGTACCAGAAAGACACATCAACCTCTATTTTTATATATCACAGAAAGTAGCTGTGTCCCAAAGTCCTGGGAAATAATACAGTGTGGTTTCTTTAAAAAGCAGTCTTAAAAATCACAGATATTACTAAATTATTATTACTGTGAATTGTCCGGAGATTTTATTGTGCTTTATCACAAGGTTCCAGGACTTACCCTGCTTAGCTGAGAGGTAAGATAACTCTGTGTATGTGTGTGTGTCTGGCTGTGTCTGTGTGTGAATAGATCTCCTTGGCGTCCCCCAGGAAACCATAGAAACCCTTAGCAAGTTTATCTTTAGAAGCCAGAGCAGACAAAGTGATTAAACCTCATTGTATATCTAAAGTAAAAAACATACATGTCAATCTTTATCCTAGAATGTCAAGTTGAATTGCGGCTCTGACAATAGTGCAGTAGCAAACCACAAGTTTATTCTGATGTTAATGCCACTTGTAATATGTTATTGTTTCTATGGTAAATGCGCATTCACAGGGATTAGTGAGTTGGAGGAAAATTAATAATACCTTCTGGCCAATCCTAGGCCAGAAATTCGACAGAGCTGGGGTATACATACAGTAGACAGTATGTTACACTAAATCACTGCAGCATTCTGATTAGGTTACTCCTAGAAAAGGCAAGCGAATCAGCAAAACATCAGCTTACATCTGTGAAATATCCATCCATCCATCTATGGAGGCCAATGTTGGCCATTGTATTTATTCCCATTTTACTGACCGTAGTAGGACCTCCGGTCAACATTCACACGCATTCATACGCTACGAGCAATTTGGGGACACCAAGTACCCGAATCTGCATGTCTTTTAACTGTGGGAGGAAACCAGTGTACCAAGAGGAAACCCACCAAGCACTGGGAAAACACACAAACTCCATGCAGTATTTCTTAAATTGTTGGTCACCGATTGTTGAAACTGAAAATCTATGCAGTGGCAAATGACATTAAGAAGAAAAATATTTTTTGAACAAGTGTTTTAATAATCTCAAACTGAGTTCCAGCCTGGTCCTTATTATCCACAGAACTACACTTGGTCCTTATTATCCACAGAACTACACTTGGGAACACTTGGGAGGGCTTATAAATTGTACTGCAGTCAACCACTAGAGGGCGTCAGAGACATTTTGGTTGAAATCACGGTGGCGAGGTCCGAAAATATACACAGTCAAGATTCAAGATAAAAAAAATTTGGCATGAGAAATATGAACATATTGCCAAATCTTGGTTAGACGTCAAGTCACTGTGTGTATATATGTGTGTGTGTGTGTGTGTGAGAGAGAGAGAGAGAGAGAGATTTAGTCCATTTTGTCCCTTTTAGCTTTTCACAGAGCAGACTCAGCGCCCCTCCTTCCTCTAAACCCCACCCATTCTTTTTGTTCGACCTCCGAGGTGACGTCACAGCTTTAAATATTCCCTTTGCTTTTTTTTCCCCTCCTCCCTTTTCCACATCCCCATGCCCAGTCCTCCCGCCCTCAAGTCTCAACACACACACACACACTCTGAGAGTGGCTGAACCTGCGACTAGCGATGACGAGCTGATCCCTAACCCCGAATCTGTGGATAAAGAAAATATAAACAAATATATATATATTAATAGTTTGGAATAGCTGCGTTTCGCCATTGTTTAGCTCTCTAAAGGAGACAGTGCATTAGCTACGAAGCTAACCATACTCAGCGCTGGGGAAAGTTTGCGCGAGGACCACCTTCTGGGCGCGCGCCTGTCTATGCGTTTTTCTATCGTTTTTTCTTTAAACCAAATTAGAGACGGAAAGTTCGGGAATGTCTCTGTCGGTACCGCAGAACGGACAGGGCGATAACGAGCCCGTTATCGAGCTTTTTGTGAAGGTAAGTCACTAATAATTGTTTTATTTTTTGTCAGTTTCAGGAGCCTGATTTGATGCGGAGAAAAAACCGTTACAAATCAACACCAGCTGCAGTGCACGAGCTTAAATCGTTAATTCAAAAATTAAAAACCTTTACCGTCTAAATATGCTCAAACTGGACAGAAAATGGGCTTTTGGTCAAAATGAGTTATTAAAATAATTTTATAATTTTTTCAGATTATGGTTATGGGGTAATGGTTATTTTGTTGTTGTTTTTGTTGTTGTTTTATTATTATGTTTAAAAGGAAATCGCCTTCATCGCTGATTTGTCATTAACTAACGATAGTTAAATCTGATAGATCAGATCGCGATATACAGCGTGAGATATATTAAATTTTATATTTTTATTACATTTACTGGTAAATCCTGGACAAAAGTATTATCAACGATTTTCTTTAATTGTAGCAGATTAATGCGAAATCTGGTATTGCATTTTCTTTTCTGAATGAGGTATTGTTGCGATTCTACAGCAAGATTACCTCAGGATACTAACTTTTGTGTTAAAGTCCTTAATATTGTTGTTAGATGTAGCATGAAAGAGTGTATTGTCACTGTTTTTGTCATTGTCAAATGTTTTTGTCTTTGGTTTGTTGTTTAAGTATGAAAAGTCCTTCAATTCTATATTTGTCTGTAAGTGTAATATGATAGTTTATACTGTTGCACGCTCATGTTCTGTATTCAAGTTGGCTGATTTTTAAAAAAATTGGTTCCTAAAGTAATCGCTCTTTCAATGCTTCATGTCGATGTGTTCGAAGACATTTATTTAACTTTTCTGGTCTCCAGTACCAGAGGTAAAGCTGTAATTCTTTGTCAACATCATTAGGGCTTTTTTTGTGGTTTCTTGGCAGTGTAACACTTTTTGTTTCATTAACTTCATGAGAGAAAGGAGAAGCCAAAGAACAAACGATTGTTTGTAGCTGATAACAGGAACGTGGATTACAAGTACTGTATATTCTGTTGGTGTTTTTTAAATAAATGTACATTTGTATAGTAGGCAAGTTCCTGTGGTATAAGAGGAATAAAAGAGTTTGGACGTGCAACAGTGACCCTGTGACATCGCTTTATTACATCATGGCATGGTTTATTATTTTTCACAAAATGGCACCATGGTAACCAGTGTTGTCATCCAAGCTTGTACACCTTTGCCATCACACTGAATGTTTTGTGTAAAAATATCACCAATGTTAGGTGGTTTTAAAGTAACACGTGGGCTAACTGTCATATGGATGAAGTACTAAAAGTACCAAAAATAAAAGAATGGGTGGAGCGACAGTCGTCTTCTGGTACCGCACTGTCATTCCTGGTGAAGGGCGGTTTGCCGAAATTGCTGCTATTAAACAGGAATAACGCACAAACTCGGAAGGAGGACAGCAGTTAAGAAAAGTTTCCAACCGATGATGTTTGACGGAAATATTGAGACCTGACTTTTGCTCTTGCTCTCTTTCTCGCTTTTTCTTTCTTGCTGTGTCTAGCTTTTGTCTTTCTAGAAACTCTGCGCTTTGGAAGAGAGCGGGAAAATGGCTGAGGGAGAAGGGGGTGGGAAGGGAACGGGGTGCATAGGGGGAGGAAAAAGAGGGGAATGAGGGGTGGAGCTGGGAAGAGGTCTGAATTCACTCTCGGTTGCATAAGAACTGGTAACAAATAAAAAGATGATTTCAATAAGCTGTTGTTTAGTCTGAGGAAATATCACAAGACTTTCCGTGATCCTGCAAAGTATGAAATGTTCCCCAAAATGGGGAATCTTTTTCTTTCGTCTTACACCTTCAAAAGCTATAAATTTCTGTCTCGCCCTTGTACAGGGTCATGGTGTTTCTTCTCTCTCACTCCGGCCTCCTCCTACATGTAGCCTGCAGGGAGGTTGAAGTATTTTTGCTGACTCCAGGAGAGCACTCTGCCTCTCTCTGGACTGGGATCAATTTTCCAGGAATCCGTCTGAAGTTATACTCCAGCGAGAAGTTAGAAGTGACCGATGCGGTTTCAAACTTTTATTTTTTCTCTAGTTAAGCTTTCATTCCTTTTGTTTATTGTGGCTTTGAAAAAAACAACTACTACTCTGCAGGAATCTGTATTTAATACCGAGCTCTCTCAGGATGTCCTTAATCCTACTTAATCCGTCCCTAAATTGTGTGAACATAAGCAAAATGTACAGATGCTCTTCAACCTATGTCAGCATCCCATAAACATGTATATTAATTGTGAGACTATTGTACGGCATATCATTAGCCCTGGAACAGATCGCAATTCTGTATTTGAAGTACAGTTTCTGCTGAGTGCATTTTACAAATTCATAAAGCCAAAAATTATTTTTTAATCATTGATAGTCGAGGATTGTCTGTTTTAAGCATTCACCTGGTGTTATGCAACATTTCAGTAGGTTTATATTCAGCTTAAAACAGTACAATTGTTTTGGACAAAAATCGCACATTCTTAAAGATGGCTGACAACAAAACTGTGGTGGTGTGAAAATATTTTTGAGTAAAATGTGCAAGGATGGAATTTGAATCAAGGTGATTTCTATTCCATCATTATCAGGTTTGTACTCCCTTTGTGGGATGGGCTCTCTCTCTCTCTCTCTCTCTCTCTCTCCACTTTCAGTCAGAAGCCATTCGTGGGCATCTTTAAGGTGATGTGCAGTATGTGTAAGAAAGCTTAAAGCACTTTCCTCCTAGTGCCTCAATAAAAGCAAATAAAAATAAATAAAAGCTCGTCTAAAATCTGCAAATATGAGAACGGCAAGCTCATCATAATTTGCATCACTGTATTCATAGTAACGAGTTTAGGATGATATTTTAACGTTAAGATGTGTGTAATGGATACATATTTACCCAAGTTGTACAAAATACTGCATTATGCATGTGGTGTTTATCTGCGCACTGCAGGCTCCATGTTGCTTGAATGGGGGCGGGGTGGGGGGTGGTCCCTGGGAAGGATTTCCCACATCCTTTATGTCTCCTTTTTTCACACCAAGGCTTTTAATAAAAAGACCATCCTTTAATTGCCATGTGCATGTTTTCATGCTCAGAAAGGAAGTTAACACGTATGCAGTGTGTATGTTTCTGTGTTCATGAAAGATGGAGATTTCTGATTTTATGGTTTAGATTTTTTGTTTCGTTATTATGACTTCTGCAGTTTATTTCTCTGGCATGTTAAACAGGAGGCTAACAGCGACCCATGTCAAGACTTTCGCTTTAACAAAACTCCATTCTGCTGCAAGGATTTTAAAGGTCATCCGTAGGCATGCTTTCTTCTTTTATTTTTTGCCTCTCTCCCGCCAGAGCGGTGTTGTCACGCCGATCCGTTCTGCAGTCTCGTCTGCTCCTCTCCCACAGATGAGTCCTGATCTCCAGTGTAATTATTTCTGCATTGTGTCTAAACAAAGTAGGAGCTTTGTGAGTCCTGCACCACGCCTTCCCTCCCTCTCTTCCGATCCCACTGCAGCTCCTTCTTTTTTTTTTTCTGTGTGTGTTGTGTGTGTGTGTGTGTACGCAGA
The DNA here is from genome assembly GCA_030014215.1 of Clariallabes teugelsi. Lineage (NCBI taxonomy): Eukaryota > Metazoa > Chordata > Actinopteri > Siluriformes > Clariidae > Clariallabes > Clariallabes teugelsi. The sequence continues at coordinate 7,595,473 of JAQMYG010000005.1, forward strand.
ATACCGGTTCTGTGTTTACACACTAGGGCGAGCAGTGATCACAGCTCTTTCACCACAGACTGTTCTACACGTGGACTCGTTCATCAGAGAATGCTACCTCAGCTTTCTTTTGTTCCTGCCGCAGTTTCTGGTTGTCATGGTAACCGCACACACCCCTACGGAGGCAGAGGATAAGACGGGACATGATGTTGCAGTGTTATCAGTGCAAATATTTTTACAATCGTCCCTGTTATCACGTTTCACTCGAGACGAGGCTGCTCAAGAGGCGCGTCCCTTCATGGTCAGATTGATAAGACGGGTTTACCTTTGCAGAAGTCGAGTAAAAGGAGGATTATAAAAAGAAATATCATGAGACATTCATGAAGCACTCTCAACATTGTCAGTATGACGGTTATTTTTTCCTACATGATATGTTTCGGAATGATTGCCCTCTCAAGGTCAACTTTCTTCCTGTGATCTAACAAGTTTGAAGACATTTATCTTGGTCCGGTTCTCCATACAGAACATCTGAAGGTTTGTTTTATAGTTAACATAGTACTTGATTTGTGCTGGTTAACTATTTTTCACCTGGTGTTTTGCATTCGCAGTGTGATTCTAATCTCTGTTCAGGGGACAAAAAGTGGTTAAGCCATTGGACTACTAATCAGAAGGTCAGGTTCAAACCCCACCACCACCAAGTTGCACAACTGTTGGGCACTTAAGCCAAGGCCCTTAACCCTCAACTCCTCAGATCTACAATGAGATAAAAATCTAAGTTGCTCTGGATAAGAGTGTCTGCCAAATGCCGTAAATGTGAAAATAAATTGGCCATGCTGTCTGGGTGAGAGGGGCATAATTCTGTTTCGGCACTCTCACAGTGATGCTAAGAAATTGTAGGTGTCTGAGATCATATATGCAGAAGAGGGCTGATGACGCTTTCCTCTCAACATGCTACGCAAAAAAAACAACCATTAGGAGGATAACAAAGGATGATGCTAACAGCCTAAAATATACGCTAATGATGATCACTATAAATGTCATGGACACAAAACATGTTACCTCAGGTGGCAACCTGAGTTGGGCATACTAATTTTTCTTTATAGGATCTTGAAAGTAGCACATTGTTGATCAGAAAGTTTATTAAACATTACTGCGATCTCATACTGTGTGACAAGAGCTAATATTAAGACATCAAACATCTCTCTCCCTCTCTTTTTTTAATGAAGGATGCAACCCTGATGGTAGTTTGTTTTTATGGCACACGTTTCCGAAAAATGACACTACTATTTATTGATACTAACACCTAGTTCTAGCGTCTGATTTGTTTAAATATAAAACAAAGATATTTCAAGATAATGAAAAATTCCCAGATATTTTCTTCTCCTGCTGTGTTCGTCACTGTGTACTGAACACTTTATTGTTTTATCGTCTCTCCCACACCTGTTTTAACCTCGCCTGGTCATGAGACGCTTTTAGCTGAAAACGAAAGCTTATAAAAAAAAGTGCTTCAACTTCCTATCGTCTGAGCATAGCATGACGATCTGACACAGACCCAGATTAGACTTTTGATTCCATAATCGTAAGCTCTCCCTTTTACAACGAGATGCAGCTGTTTTGGAGACACAAGACATGTTTGTTTGCAAAACAAAGGCAAAGAGCAGCACGGGCGTTTCCTGAGGATGATCCTTGACGGCCAGCATGTCAGCATGGCAACTGCGGTATTAACCTCTGTTACCTCTCTGAAGGGTCATGCTACAGAGCCGGCATTTGTTGATCCATAACCTGAGATGTTTGCGCCGGCTCTTGAGTTTAATTATTTGTTCGAGTCACAGGACTGGCTCATGCTGTATGATGCGGTCTCTGTCTGATGCAATGAGTGCAGATCTGTTGACACAGCCATTGTAAGGGCCATAAAAAAAAAAGTTTCGACAATACCGAACTGACGATGTCATTAAAGTGAGCTCAGATGAAATACATCTCTGGTTTTAATGTGAATATTGTGATGAATCACGTAACCCAGTATAAACATATTCCTGCATGGGTGTCAGATTGCTAGAATGTGGTCAGGTTGAAGGAGATGAAGAATGAGGGGTACTTTCCTCTTTGTGCGTGTGCGTGTGCACGTGTAATAGTTTGGCAATGCAAATTTCTATTTTTTCCACTCACCTGTTTATGTGTAAACAGCTTAGATAAATTATGAGGTTAATCTGATTCAGTTCTACTCAATCTGATACCATATGACAATATGGTAAAATTTAAGCAAACATAAATATTGAGTAATGACTTAATATTTGACACTACCCCTATATAGGATATGATACGATTTGATTCTTTAGGCAACAATTTAATATTTTGTGATACCTCTGAAGCTTATACAATTTGAGCCAATTCCTTAGGCAACAATGTAATTTTGATTCTTTAGGCCATGATCTGATGTTTGCAGATTTTTAGGCAGTGATTAGTGCTGCACCATTAATTGCATAAAAACCAAAATCACAGTATGGACTTGTGCAGTTATTTAATCGCAAGCTTATTAGGTAATATACACATAGTCAGGAATTTATGTAGTGTTTGTCAATAATATAAGTATTTGTTTATTTTTTAAAAATCTATACGTATAATCTCTTGAATCTTGAATTTTAACCTAATATGATTCAATTTGATTCTTTAGGTGAGGTTTCGATTCTGTAGTCAATGATTAAATATTTGAATACCAATGAATCTCATGTGATTCGATTTGATTCTATGGGCGACGAGTCGATTATTTCAGGCAAAGATTCAGCATCTGACAACACCATGAAATCCAATTCAATTCTTCAGGGAACGATTCGATCCTTTAGCCAACGATTCGATTTCTTTAAGCAGTGATTAGACAGTTGATTATATTACAGTTGATTATATTATAGTTAGTCTGATATGAATCATATCATATTGTCACATCACAGATAGAGAGAACTGTGATTCATTAGGACTCATAACACTGCAGTAGACAAAGTGAACACACACAGTGGATGGTACACTGTATCATACAGTATATTAGATGGTTGTATATGCAAGTCTGCGTGCATTCTGCAGCTGTATGTTTTTCACCTTTTTTATTTTACAAGAGACGTGGCAGGTGAAATGGGTGTGGCCGGGTAACAAAGAACATTTGGGCCAGAATTATGCAAATGGCAGTCAAAGCACAAAAGCAACGTCCATCAATTTGAGCCATGTAAGGAGAGAAAATGGGTGCTGTGTGAAGGCAAGGTCAGGACTACGAGTCCTCTCTGTGTTCCACGTGGAGGAAATGTGACGGTCAGCAGACGAGCAGCTGAAGAGGCAGATTTTCCTCACCACCGCTCTCTCATAAAAACACCTCAAGAGGCCTGGCGGTGTTAATTATTTTCCTGTGTGTGTGTGAGAGAGAGAGAGAAAGAGAGTGTCTGTAAAAGACAGTATGAAAAGTGCATAAACACTTCATAAAGCCTGACTTTAACCAAGCACATTCACTCACTTTGTCTTTATTCTCAGAAACTCCAGCGTCCCTTGGAAAACTCGTCTCACTCTGTTCTCGTCCTACATATCCGAGTCATGCAGTGTCTAACACACTCGTGATACAGAATCAAGTTTAAAAATACACACTTGTGTCAGTGTCCAGCTCTTAGCACCTGTCAGTGTGAGTAACTGAAAAGCTTGAGGAATAGTGTGAAGCTGTGCTGTGTTGTGAAAAGTGTGGACAATACCACAAGAATATTGTATCTGAACTTGTATCATGATACTCAAATTGAGTTAAAGTTTACAGAAGAAAGCTGTGATTTATTTATTCTTTGGTTATACAAAGCTCAACCTAATCTTAACTATATTTACACGCATAGCTATTGTTACTGTTGTCGTGTGAAAGGGCGTGTCCTGTCCTGTCCTGTCCTGGGTTCAGTTCTGATAAGTGACGTATCCAAAAATGTTCAGCTACACAATTTCCAATACATGTCGCTTTTTATTTAAAATGTATGTTTTTGGTGTAGAGCTACATGCACATCTTTTGTGTTAGCTATAGTCTCATATTTGTAGATCAGCAAAACAAGCTAACATGCGTTACACCAACCCTTACCAACATGTGTACATACCCTTACCAACTCGTTAACAATCTTCCCTAGCTTTGTTTTTCTTCAGACACCTTTAATACAAGAATAAGATATTTTGCATAGAACTCCATGGAATACTTTAAGAATTTATACTAACATAAATGTACATCATAACCTTTTAGCATACTGCACATTGTTCACTTGTTTATCTGTCAATGTGACAAATATCAGAAAGTACAGTTTGGTGAACACAACTAGCTAGTTGGCACTGTAAGCTAGCTAGACATATAAGATGTAGTTTTTTTTATTTCTTTTTTTAAACCGTTAAACTTCACGCACGTATATTATCCCAGGTATGACTTATTATATTATATTATATTATATACTCCGACATGCCTACATCATTAATCCAACAAGTTCTGTGGAACATTCCTGGAACACTGGCCCAAAAAATAAGGGACGTCAAACAGCAGCTGGATTCTGAACAGGACAGTGTGTATCCGGGTTCAGGAGGCATCCAGTACTAAAATAAAGTTCGGTCTAGGGTTAATAAAGAAATAATGATGACATCTGATGTGTAGATGCTCACTAATGATGATAATTGTTGAGAAGATGGCATAATTATGTTAATGGCCATGTGGTCTCAAGCTCTGTGAGCTTATGTAAGTGGTGTGGTTCAGCTGAGGTTAAACTAAAAGAGGACCTGCATGATCTTTCCAAATCGGACCAGTGTTCATACTTTACCACAGGAAAAAAAAAGGGTGTGAAAACAACCATCAGCACATGATGATGATCAGTTACACAGATATGAAAATATGTTATTGGAGAAAAGGAGAGCATGGTTTTGATCTTCCATGATTTTAGGCTGAAGCAATATATTGATGCTTTTTTCCCTTCTCTCTCTCTCTCTCTCTCTCTCTCTCTCTCTCTCTCTCTCTCTCTCAGGAAGTTTACCACTAATGAGGCATTTCTTGAAAAATAAATGACAGGAAATGAGTCAAACCTAAAACTAGAAAGTTGAAGTAAGTAGGATGAAGGGAGGGATAAAATGATGGAGAGAGGGAGTGGTCAGTGGGAGAGAAGGAATGAAAAGGGAAAAATAGACAGAATGAGATGACAGAAGACAAAGACACAGCAGGAACACCTTTGGTTTTAGAGATTTTTAATCCAGCATTTAAAAATCCATCAGCCGTACACTACATGTGCTATGTATATCTGGCACCTCCCCCTGTCTCTCCCCCGCCCCTCTTCTCCATGGAGCCACAGGCAATACGGTCATCAGTCTTTCTTGTACTTTCTCTTGGTTTAAGACGCTAGTTTGGGTGATGTAGCCAAACAAAGACAGAGTGGAATAATTTGATATTTGTGCTCGAGCAGATTTAATTTATTGCATATTTCATTTATACAAAGAGAAATAAAGACATGGAGAAATGGGTCACACAGGAAGTGCTTCTGATTTCGCACAGGAAGTTCACTGGATTTCAAGTAGGAGGATTATTTTTAGACTGTCCTTTTCTCGTGTTCCTCTACCGTTCAATTTTATTTGCTTGAAGAATAGCAAGATAAACACCTTGCGCCCCCCTCCCACTCACCTACATCACTGACCTCAATCTCGCCTCTTCCCCTCGACCAACCCCTCAACCCACGCCTCCCTCAGCCCACCCATACCTTGTCCACAGCTACTATACAGAGGCTGAAATTCAGCTGTAAAGACTTCCAGTCTCTTTTACTTTCTCTCTCCTTCTTTCCCCCACTCTTTTATTTCTTAGCCACTCTGTGCCTTTTGGCTTTCTGTTGATTCTAACAACCCTGTGTTTGTTCAGCTGGATCACACTGTAAAAAATGTTCAGGCCAGACGAGGTCACACTACCAAACTGGACATGGGAGTATGTCTCTCTCTCTCTCTCTCTCTCTCTCTTTACCCCCCCCTCTTCATTTTGGTTTTTAGTATTCGTCTCTACATGTCTTTCTTTCCATCTTTCTCTCTTCCTCTCTCCTTGTGAGTTCCCACAGTCACACAGTTTAGCTCTGCGATTTAAGACACAGTTTATAAACTTGGGAGTGTCATGGACCTGCAGTGACTGGGCGGAGCATCATCCTTGCTGATGCATCGTCTCGGTCTCTGTCCATTTTCAAACTCAGGCGTGAGCACTCACAGACATGAGACAAACACTGTCTACAGACAGCGATGTGTGTGTTTACGTGTTTATAGAAGAAACTCAGGACCTGACGCTGAGTAAAGGACAGTAGTAATCCATTGTGTGAGGATTTACTCACATGCCTGATCATCTCTTTTCATCATGCTATGCATCACACACAGCTTACACACACACACACACACACACACACACACACACACACACACACACACACACATACACACTTTACTGACTCACAATTCTCAGAACTTGTAGTACACACACACCAGGGCTTGACATTAACTTTTTTGCTCACTGGCCAATGTGGCTAGTGGATTTCCGGAGTCACTAGC
>JAQMYG010000005.1:7697539-7710316 GCA_030014215.1 Clariallabes teugelsi
ATGAACTGTTCTCGACATAAAAATGCAACAGACAGACACACACAGAAAGATTCCTGCCTTTATTAGAGATAAGAATATATTCAGCCCCCTCCCACCGAAGCTTCGAGTATTCGATGTAGATCACTACCGAATACCCGAAGCTCAAAAAATGGTATTCGGACCAGCCCTAGTGTCTGTGTGGGTGTGTGTTTAGTGCCAGCGTGAATTCAATAACTTTGTTCCAGACAGTTTGAAAGGAAAAAAAAATCTATTAAAATAAAAAAATAAGGGTTATTGTGAAATCAAACTCCTATTTCATCATATTCTCTGTGCTGTTTGTGACCTTATCTAAACTACAGCTGACACACATTCTAAAAGTGCTTGTTCAAGTGGTTTGTATATTTATTTTTACTCTATTTGTATGAAATCATTAATTTTAAAAGACACTCCTTTAAAGCGTGGTGAAGAAGTGGAGCTGTTCCTGAGCTCACGCTGATGTGGATTATTTCACTGTAACAGCACGTCCTCATGTCCAACACCGATGAGCCACTGATTATGATTTTTTTTTAATTAATGCATAACGGACACACTACTTTTTATCTGTTTACGGTTACGGAACATCTGAGAAACGAGCGAGTTCCCGCTCTCTCTGACGTTATAGCAGCTATAAACACTTGTTCCCTCACCAGCTTCGATTTTTCTCTGTTAAGATTAATTTTAAAAAAATACGTTTTTTTTATGTTGCTGAGTAAATACAAAGAAGCAAAAACTCAACTGATGTCGGGAAGTGTATGAAGCGTTGATGCTGGAGACTGAAACCAACACTACATAGCGTATGTTTATAAATCTGTTTATGTGCCGAGTCTGCTGTATGTATTGCTGAGAATGAGCTGTTACTATGGAAACGCATAGGGCGGAGCAAATGGCTGCTTTAGATTGGATGAACAGTCTCATTAATTATGCGTACAATTATCAAACAATTAACTGAAGGCAAAAGCAAACCAGATGATGTTCATTTGTGTTGCATCTGTACTCATTTCTGATTGTGTGTGTGTGTGTGTGTGTGTGTGTGTGTGTGTGTGTGTGTAGCTGTTGGAGGACTGCTGTTTGGAGCCCGCGGCAGGGATGATGATGCCCGGCTGTCGTCTCAACGTCTCTCCTGAACAAGGAAAGGAGAATCATTTTTGGAACATCACAGCTGACGGTCTCATCCGCTCCAACTTCAAACCTGACCTGGTGCTAGAGGTCAAAGGTTAGTGTGAGGCTTTGCTAAATTTTCCTTTGATTGTGTACGGCTGCTTTGCAACAATGACAATTGTTAAAAGCACTATACAAATAAAATTGAATTAAATAGATTGTACTGAAGGCTTACAGGTTTAAAAGGGAAAGTCGGTATAAAGAGGCACGTCTCTCTCTCTCTCTCTCTCTCTCTCTCTCTCTCTCTCTTTCTCTGTCTGTCTCTCACACACACACACACACACAGCCCAGGAATGCCTATTTAAACAGGATGAGCTCGCACATGTAACAGGGTGTGTTGTGTGTGAGAGGCAGAAGACGCACCCTTGTATTCAGGCAGTCGATGACGGGCCACACCTGAGACACTCTGTTATCTGAGCGATGGGCCCCTGACCTGTTGAGACAGCATTATGTTGTGGACAGCCACGCCTTGAAAATGCGCACACACACACACACACACACACACACGTACATACACACACTCGTCTCCCAGTTCCTAAACCTGACCCTGTACAAGCATAAACACATCAAATGTCAATGCGTCAGCATGTTAACCACAATTTCTGTTTCAGTTAATTAGAACATCACTAAATTAGCTAAATAACCAGAAGACCACTAGGGGGCAGCAACGTCATCTGAGGAAGCCATGCTGTCTGTTAGAGGACCAGACTGACACTTGTGTAGCTCTAACTCAAAAAGTGCAGAATTCATATAGATTTAAATATTAATTTATGCGTGGTGAATACTAATGGTGCATAATGTGTTTATTATTTAGTGCTGGTATCACACAAACCACAATGCTTGCTTTTTCAGCAGGGGACAACTTAGAAAGCAAGATTTTGTATTTATATTTGAATTAAATATTTAATTACAGTTAGGTTTGCAGTTTTGTTGTTACACATATTAACTCATCTTCATGCTGGAATCATTTTCATAAATCCTAAAAATAAACCCACTTTGCCCTATCGTCCGATTGCGGGTTTGAACCCCACTGAAGTCGTCTCCTTGGTTGTGCTCTCCAGAGGGGAGGGACGTACCCTGATCCCAGTGAAAGCACTTCCTCACTCACTCACTCACTCACTCATCTTCTATACCGTTTTATCCTGTATTCAGGGTCGTAGAGTACACCTTGTACAGGGTGCCAATCCATCGCAATCCATATTTTCACGTTCCTCTCGCCCCCTAATGGTGAACCTGCAGGACTGCATTGTATTCTGAAGTGTACTTCACAAGGTGCTCCCTACTCCCTGTGCAGGGAATGTCGGTGAAGGGAACTCCCCTCAACAAAATTCCACCATGCAGAACACCCTGCAATATCACCAGCGTGATGTTACCATGGTAACATAAGCACCTCTGATTCCACAGCATGCCAATCAGGTATCAGAGGTGCTTACATTACCATGGTAACATGAGCAACTCTGATACCTGTTACCGCTGCTGTGGAAATTTCACACTATTGACATTAAATATTTATTATATTATTTACTGAAACAAAAACTGATACCATTATAAAACATCTACTATTGAAACATGTATAATAATACTAAGAATTTCTTGATTAAATAAAAAATATAATTGTGTCCTATTAATATGACCCAGTCGATAATAATGATAGTAAATATGTAAATCCCTTTTCGAGCTCCTTTTTTTTTTTTCACGCTTCAATGACTGATGGGAAAGTCAAGTTTCCGGCAAAGTGAAGACTCGTTGTTCAGTCGTTCCCTACAACATTTGCAGTTCCCTTTTGAACTAAGCAGTTTCCTCACCTGAGCAGTGCAAAAAGAGTGGAGTCACCCGTCTCTGAGGCAGCCCGTGATACAGCCTCCATCCTCCATGTGGAATTTTATTCGGATAAAAAAATTCATGTGCAGAAGAAGTAATTAATTTTATTAATTAAAAGTTAATTTTTTTTTTTGGTATATTTACAATTATAGTTTGTAAGTACATACAGTTGTTGTACATAAACCTGAAAGAAATTCTATATACGATACGTAACTATGAATAATTTAATCCAGATAATGCAGCTAAAAGTTTACGTTCTGTCCCGAAAAACTGGTGTCAGTTTAACTTCCAGTTTACATGCTATTTTTATAAATAACTTTTATCTTAAGTAATTACAAATGCTGGAGAAATTTTGTAAAACTTTTGCCATTGTATATTATACTCATATGTTATATACACCTTATATATTACAGTTTTACTAGTTGCGTTTGCTTGCCTGGAGGTCTTTGTATTTTTGTCATACGAGCACAAAGAGTCTATGTTAGTATTCACCTGATCCAAGTACATCTAACTGAAGAGTGATTAAAAGTTTTTCTCATTTCTGTATATATATATATATATATATATATATATATTGCGGGGGGCCTGGAGCCTATCTCAGGAAGACTTGGGGCACAAGGCAGGGTACACCCATGACAGGGTGCCAATCCATCGCAGGGTGCACACACATACACACTATAGGCAATTTTGGGAACGCCAATTAGCCTAACCTGCATGTCTTTTAACAAGCATGGGGAGAACATGCAAAGTCCATTCACACAGAGGCAGGAATCGAACCCGGACCCTGGAGGCGCAAGGGGACAGTGCTAACCAGTCGCCACTGTGCCGCCTTATAACATAAGCACTGAATTTTAAACATCTTCAGTAGTAGAGTTTTAAATTCGAACAATTGCAGTACGGAAAGTTGTCTGCATTACCAAGTATAACCACAAGGTGGCACTTGGAAGGTTATATTATGTCTTCAGAATACCACATACTGTTTTTTTTAAATAAAAATAATAATAAAATAAAACTGTTAGCTAAAACATTAGCAAAAAAGTCAATATTATAATTGTAATATTTAGACTCTTTTACTGGGATAAGTTATCTTAGCTATTTAACTTTAAATCAATTACAGGTGTTATATTAAATAATAAAGTTTACTATGTCAAATACAGAATAGTTTTTTAGCAACACACCTGAAGAAAATGTTGATATTCCTAACATTTTAGTGGTGTTTAAGTGACTTCTTTTACATTTTTTCTTAAACAAAGCTACTTGGCTAATTGGTTAGCCTCAGACATAAACCTGCTAACATTATGAACCCTCTTGTCTATCCAGGTGGACAGCAGTACGACAAAAACCAGGTGATCGTGAACTCGTTTGACGAGCAGAAACCCAATCAGAGATGGACGGTGGAAATCCTGTAGCACGAGATGGATCGAGCGAGGACTGTGCTGTGCAATAACCTCTACGCTCACTGTGTGCCCTGTGGTGCAGCTCCACCCCTGAGACCCATCCGCCACACGGTGCAGCTCTGTCTAGAGGACTGACCCAAACACTTCTTCTAGCTCTACAAGGTTGCTCCTGGAGTCTGCGTCATCTTTTACTCTCAGATTCATAAAAAAACAAGTCATGCTTTAAAACGCGTCAGAGGTGTAATGCCACATGATGTCTACAGGTGGCGCTCAATAACCATGGAGCTGGAGCTTTACAAACTAGATGCAATATTTTTCAGTGTTAAAATTGAATGCAATGAGGTGTTGACGCAGCGTGAACTCTACACCACTCTCTTTAAAGTGCCTGACTTTATCATGGTGCTCTTCTGACGCTCTCGCGTCACGCCTTGTCTGTTGTACATTTTCTTTCAATAGCTGTAAAGCGTTGTTTTATTAAGAATAAAATGTTTTTTTTGTGTCTTTCAATCCGTCCCCAAGTGGTCAGATATAACACTGTTAAAACATTCACAAACGTTCTGCACAAGCCCACTATATTGAAATGAAACATCAGTCTATTCCTAAGTACAGTTCCTGTTTACAGGGGTCACCTCTTCCAGTAAAGTAAAGAAAGAAAAGAGAACTTGCACATAAACACACATGCGTGTGCACATGTATACAGACACACCACATGCAAAACTGCAATCAGGGCCTAAGAATTTCTTTTTTTAAATTGCATGTGGTTAACGCTGAATTTGACTCAGCTCAAAAAGGAAAACCTGGAATTACTCCGAGTGGGAAAACATGGCCGCCTTCATGTTCGCAACAAGCTAGCCTTTGTTACAAAAAATGACGTTTTGTTACTTAATTACTTATTTCGTAGTAAAAGTTGGGAGCAAACTTGTGAGGGTGCGAACAAAATAGTTTTCTTGGCATTCTACTGTATTTAACAAATCAAGGGAAACAAAAAAGCTCAAACTGTTTCTTCAGTCCGCATTTTCTATAACTTTTTTTTTTCTCCACACGTTAAAGGTAAAAGTTGTACAAGTTTAAATGCTATTGAAAAGCTCACAACTGATGTATGTAGTGACGTATTCCTAGCTGGAGCACGCAAATTACGAGATGCAGTAGAACGCAGTGTGATTGCTAACTAGAGGTGGGCAAAGAACACACTAAAGGAAAAAGTACAAAAGTACTCACCTTCAAATTTACTGAAGTTTTAGGTGATTGGCAGGTGGCCAAATGTGTGCTTTAAATACTACACATCAATGTGGTTACGTAAAACAAAACCATGCAGAAATGTAGTTAAGTACAAGCACAACTGCTTGCTGTACAACGTAGTGGAGTAAAAGTAACAAAGTTTCATCTAATAATCATACAGATAAGTAAAATATGTACTTAAGTACATTAACAAAGTACATGAACTCAGTGACCTTCCACCTCTGGTGCTAACGTTATCATAACGACATCTACGGCACTATGATCACACTGTCGGTGAAAGAAGCACAAAACAAAGCACATATTAGCCAACGCTAAATAAAATCGCCTTGCCTCATCGACTAGCGCTAACATCAGGTTATATTTGAACATTTAAGTTTATTTTGAGGAACGAGTAACGAGTGTTCGACATCCTGACTGAGTCGGAGTCAAACGTCCATCACAGAGCTGCAGAAGCTCAATTATTAAAACCTGTGAAAATAATCAGATACAACAGATTTAAACCGCTAGTAATATTCGTATTTAACAGCCCACCTTTATTCAGAGAGATGTGTACACAGGACATGAGTCTGATTATTATTATTATATATATATATTAATTACAGTAACAGGATGGAAGTGTTATAAAACAACCACTGTGGTGGTTTCTGTACGTCATGAGTAAGAATCTGTGTTTCCTGAAAGAACTGCAGCCATTACCAGGATATATCTGTAACACACTCTACTTCCTGAAGATATGTTTATTACGAAACGGTTCATATTTATAGATAATCTGAGTCACACTTGATTGTATTATCAGATCAGTCCGATTGTGCACAACCAGACATCTGGGTTTTTCTGGGTCTTTTTTCCTGTCATTCAGAGTCTAATCCTGATCACTGCTTTCGTTTTTTAAGACCCGTTCTCAGTGAAATGCACTGCAAAGACAATTTCTGCTATGGTCACTTGTCCTCGTCTTGGACGACAGTTACTACAGTTTTGCCGCGGGCGTGGCCCTGTTCCACTTTCTGCATGGCCTCAGGGACCTGAGAGAAGGAGAATGTCTTCTCCACCACTGGACGGATCTACAGAGAGAAAGAGAGAGAGACAGAGAGATTAACAGTTAGACAACAGAGAAGTAAAAAGTGAGAAACAGAGAATCAGATAGATGAAAAGAGACAAAAGAGGAAGTACAAAACGAAGCGAGCAGACAGGAAGTACAGTGGAAGAAAGAGATGCAACGGTTGGAAAAGAGAAGAAATGAATGGAATTGAGAAAGTAAAGAGTGAGGAAGAGACAGAAAAAGGTGAAGATAGAGAAAGATGGAGGGAGACAGGTGACAGGTGAGGAGAAAACAGGGAGGGAGAAGAAGAGAGAGAGATATAAAGAGAAAGATGGAGGTTGAGAGAAGAAAGGTGGATAGAAAGAAAGGAGAGAGGAGATGGAAGAAGAGACAGAGAAGGACAAAATTTATGAGAAATTAATGGAGCAAAGAAGGAGAAAGAAGAGAGAAAATGGGAAATGTGTAGGAATAAAGGAGACGAGTGAAAACAGGAAATGAATAAAGAAAAGATAAAACAGAAAGAAAAGACACACCTATATACATACACACACACACACACACACACACACACACAGAAAAACAGAGAGCAGCTTCCTGTTAGTGGGTGCTGTTATGAGCGGCAGTGATGAGGTCACTGTGTGTAGCATCACCATGACGATCACTTTGCTTGTAGGTAATGGAGCAGAATAAAAACCACTAAATAATTCCACTAAATCCACATGAGGTTCTTCCTCTCTCTCTCTCTCTCTTATTTCTCTCTCACACATGCACACACACACACACACACAACATGGAGAGAGATCAGATCTCTGGGTTCGGCCTCCCCGCACGCCGTGCTGCTCTGGTGTACGCTGGGGCGAGACGTACCTTTCCTGCGTCCACGATTTCGCTCACGTCGTCCAGAGCCGAGCCGCTCGGAGCGAAGAAACCCCAGCGATAGTGCACACCTTTCCTCAGGTGCTGCGTGAAGAACCAGAAGAGATGAGGAAGAATCACACTAACACATTTCTACACACTTTACTTTACTGTGTGTGTGTGTGTGTGTGTGTGTGTGTGTGTGTGTGTGTGTGTGTAAGATCACTTTATGCAGGACAACAATCGCCCTATGAGTTTGAATCGGCGCACTCTGAATCAGAGTGAAATTTTATTCTGGTGTTTTCTAACCAAAATAAATTAAACAGCAAATATAATGACAAAAACTGAAAAAGAAAATTCAAAAAGGAAAGAAAATTAAAAACTACGCTCTCCCCTTTGATCTTTTGTTCTTGTTTTTCGCTCTTTCTCCGAGTCTCTCCATTTGTCTAATGTGTGTCTTTCTTGCAATCTGTTGGCCTATTTGTCTCTCTCTCTCTCTCCTCACTTTCTTATCTTTCCACTTGCATCTACAACCACACACACACACACACACACCATGTTTGATTCACTTGCAGTAGGCAGGATGACTCCGAGTTGACTCACTGGTTCGGTAGAGTTGACTCTCGAGTGGCCCGAGACAGCTGATTAAAGTTGGACGCTGTTGTTCCTGTTTACGTGTCTAAAGCTTCAGGTTCGCCTGTTTGCGTTTGTTCTGCTTTGGTTATGATATAACTGAATTTGTGAAATCACTTTAGAAGCATCACGCAAGATGCATTCACCATGTGGTGGCTCAGGCGGCTAAGGCGCTAGGTTGTCGGTTTGGGGATCTGAGGGTCCGGGTTCGAGCCCCACTGTCGGTGGTTGCCACACCCCATACGACCCGGTCACTGCATGCAGCCGGTCTCAAGCACGGACACCAATGGGAGGGTTGCGTCAGGAAGGACATCCGGCGTAAAACCTGAGGCAGAGTTGTGTGCGGATCAGCCGAAAGAAAGTCTGATTTACTCAAGAGTCAGACGGTGTGAAGAGGAGGAGCCCAGTGGAATGAAGATGAACCAACGCACACCAGCTTTATCAACTTGCCTCATCTTAAATAAAGATGTGTGTGTAGTATCTAGAAAGAGGGGGTTTCTTGCTAAAAACCTCAGCACACATCCGTTGCTCATGGCGTTTCAACACAATGCCACACTTGCACAAATCTTTCATGAAGAGACACGAGCTCAGTCACTCGACATCACTCAGCTTCAAGTGTGTGTGTATACAATGCTCTGTGTTAAAATATGTTCAATATATAATAACCTTCAATAAAAAAAATAAATGAAAGATTAATATAAGAATAATAACAAACAAAAGAAAAATAAAACAATGATGCTAAAACAAATAACCATTATAAAATAATTTAACAAATTTAAAATATTTCCTATATACTGTTTTTTTCTCCCTAAAATTGTTAGCTATGAAATTCACCTTTTGTAAATGAAATATCTGATTATATTTTCTTTTCATATTTTAAATAAAGAATTAAAACAATAAAAAAAATAATAAACTAAAACGCTGCATAATTACAGAAGGTGCAGCGTCTCAGGATATGATGGTACAGATCATTTATTATTTATTGTATTATTGTGTTTAACAAACACGCTTTTGTATTTGTTTCTTCGTAAAATATTTCATTATCAGGGCTTCAGTCGTTACAACTCAATACATCTAATCAAATTATAGCAATTAAAATGAATAATTAGAGTTTAAAAATGTGCTTAAATAAAAATGACAGAATGTAGGCGGCAGGTCAGGACATGTGGTTCAGTGTGTGTGTGTGTGTGTGTGTGTGTGTGTGTGTGTGTGTGTGTTCATGCACATGTGAGCGTGTGTTTCTCAGGAGCAGAGTCTGGAGCGCGCGCGGAAAAACTGTGCGGTGAGAAGACAAGAGCACGAGACATGTCTTTCTCCACCACTGAAAAGAAACAAATAACGACCACAAACCCCATTCACTTTGTCTCTTTTTGTCATGTTGTGTGTGTGTGTGTGTGTGTGTGTGTGTGTGTGTGTATTTAAAGCAGATTACCTGAGCCACCCTGCCTACCTTCAGTGCCTTATTTGCTACGGTGACGGCGGTCAGCATCATGCCGTCGGCAAGGCCGAGCTGGTCGGTGTTGCGGAGGAACGGTGTTACCAAGGTAACGTACTTGGCACCAGACCAGGGCTTGAGGAGCGCCAGAGCCCATTTCTCCGTCTCTCCACCGACGTTATCCAGAACCAGATCGAATCTGATGGAGGAGGAGATGGAGGTGGTGTTAGAGAGAGATCAAGAGAGAGAGTTAGAGAGAGAGAGAGAAACAGAAAAAGAATTAATCTAGCGTTTATAAACACTTTTATGGATAAATGCTGCCATTTCGCCAACTTTTTAACTGCTAAATAAATACAAATAAAAAAAAGTGATGGACACGGGATGTTTTTGCAAGATGTAAAAAAAAAAAAAAAAAAAAAAAAAAAAAAAAACTTTTACCTTTTAATTTGACAATTTTTTCTAATATTTGATAATTTATCATGTTATATTAATTAATATTGCTGTGTCTTTTATAAATACACAAATGCATACATTTTTCCTGTTTTAGTAAAATTGTTTTAAAATTCAATTATTCTTATTCCCATATTTTGTCCTTGTAGTTGTACAGTTTGTCTTACAGGAAATGAACGGTTTGTCTCACTTCACAGCAAGTTTAGGTTCGATTCTCATGCAGCATAAATAATATGCATAACTTATTAGTAGTAGTAGTAGAAATATTAATTAATTTATTAAAATGATATTAAGCTTTAACATTCTGTTTGATGTTTGTTACTCTATGAAGTGCTGCTGGTCGCAGTCCAACATGGCTGACAAGAACACATTCATGTGTGTAAGATCTCTACACAAAGTCTAAATTTTAAAACATAACTAATCTTTCTTTCTTTTTTTTTAAAAATAAAAATAAAGCAACTTTTAGCTTCAGAACTAAACTTCACACTTGCTTATATATTTGTGTAAAAATATAAATGAAATAAATGAAATGCAGTTATAAATGAAAACTTAAAATAAAAATGTTTTAGAATAAGTTAGACTTTAAATCTTAATGAATATCTTCACACACTGCAAATATTTCCGCAGTATTTTATACAGAGCGATAGAACAGTCTGTACTTTAGGATTCATTTGCTGCGTAATAACACACGGACTGTACGAGTGTGTCGGTGTAAAACTCCGTCCCCCAGTGAAGACGCACTTGTCCTGGGCGTGAAGTTTCCCCTCCACCGACCCGCTGCTGTAGTCCACTACATCGTCAGCTCCTAAACTCCGCACCAGCCCCTCGGCATTCTGGGAACATGTCACGGTCACGTGAGCGCCCCAAGACTTCAGCAACTAGACACAGGAAAGGAGAAACAGCAAGAGACAATTCAACAAAGGTTTCAGTCTGGAGAGATAAATAAAAAGGAAGTACAAAACAAACCACATGCAGAATCATTAATCTGATCGAATGAGCAGCGACTCTTTTACGCTCTTTTACTGTAGAACATGACAATTTTTAAACAGTTTAGAAATAAAATAAAATAAAAAAAAATCAAAAGGATTAATCTATAAGTGCAAATCTATAAATATAAACAAAGTAACGTCAGCCAAAATAGAAGACTAGATAGAAATAAAATAGATTTTTAAATATTAAAAATCCAGCAATTAAATAAACAGACAAACAAAAATTGTGATTTGCGAATATAAATGAATAAAAAAACAAAAGCGAAAATAAAATAATAATAATAATTACGGATAAAGTATTTCAAACACTTTTAGAATTCAGCTTGCAAATAAGTAGTGTGTAAAAAAGTGTAAATTATTAACTATGATGGCAAAAATAAGGAAATAATAAATAATAAAAAGTCAAACAACCAACCAAACAAAATAAACAAACAAAAGTAACAACTTGTAATTCATTTACCAAATAAAGTAAAGAATAAATGAATAATAAATGAATAAATACATACATATAAAGCAAATTATTTTTAAAAATCCTGAAATGTGAAACAGTGAGAAAATAAATAATTAAGTAAATAAAAGTAAAAGTTTATACAAGAAATTAAGAAAATGAAATTACTGAACAAAACCAAACCAATAGGATTAAAGCCCTGAGTAAGTACAGGAAACGTTTAATAAAAATTAAAGGGGCGTTCAAGTCAAACCAGGACTTGTGATGAAATTTGTGATAAATAAAGGCGTGAAAGTGATGTTTACAGAAGACTTTAAAGCACAGGGAGGTAATGAGACTTTTAATCAAAGTAAAATATTCGAATGGTGCAAACGTTTCAAAAAAGGCGGTACGTCTGTGTCTGATGATCCTCGCCGAGGTGACTCTGACCTCACTGCAGTCGTTCAATAGAACATTCAGGAAGCGCAACGCCTGAGCCTTTAAATCAACAAATAACTTGTGGATGAGACGCATCTGTCTGTGTGAACTGTACACACAATCATTCACCAACATCACTCGCACATTACAGGAACTAAACTGGGAGTTATTGACACATCCCCCGCACGAACATGTTTCTGGCGAACCGAGAAAAACGTTCTACCTCGATTCAAATCAAATTAGAATTTCTTGAATTTTTGGTATCCGAGCACTAGTGAAACGCTGGGATAAGCGCATTAGTGTAGCCGGGGATTATATAGAGAAATAAAGAGAGTTGTTACTCTCAGCGTGTTTGGTTACTCTGCACAATGAGAAGTCCCGCATTGACTCGAACGCCCCTCGTAAAATAAAACCTAAAATGTGTTTACTACCTGTATGGCAAACGTTCCAACCCCACCTGAACCACCAAGGATGAGGATTCTGGAACCAACACACACACACACACACACACACACATAGAGAGAGCATAACAGTCAGTAACCACAGAATAATGATAATTTTACGAAAACGCACACAGAGATGGAAAATGCGAGCCAAATGAATACAATTGATATAAATTAAATACACACACGTGTATATATATATATGAATTTATAGAAACACAATTGACTGTAATAACTAAATAAACAAACTCATAAAAAAGTTTAAAACTTTAGCTTAAAACACAGCAAATACCAAGAACCCATCAGTACCTAAAAACAATAGCCAGATCTCATTAGAGCAGTGCGTGTGTGTGTGTGTGTGTGTGTGGCCTCACTAATCAGTGTGGTCATGTTAGACCAGTGGTTCTCAAATAGTGGGGCGCGCCCCCCCTGGGG
>JAQMYG010000005.1:7729098-7744912 GCA_030014215.1 Clariallabes teugelsi
CCATCCTCATTTGGGTGATAACAGATAGAAATTATATAACATCATGTGTGTTATGCAGCTGAAAGTTCAATATAACATAACATAAGGAGGAGTCTGTGGAGGGGTCGAGTGTTTGTAGCTGCTATAACATACACGGAAACGTAATGGAGAACTTAGGAACGTGTAATATTGTAACTTTCAATGTAACCTGTTAACATGAATGAACCACTTCGGGTCATGCTGTTATAGGAAAGTAATCAGTTTCAGAGCAGGAACAGGAATATAAGATGATGATGATTATTTTCCTATAACAGCTTGCCCCGTAAAAAAAAAAAAACCTTATTCCTTACATAATCACTCTCACTCACCGTCTTTGCCACTTTATCCTGTATTCAGGGTCACGGGGAGCCTGCACCCTATACCAGGACATTTAGGGCACGAGACGGGGTACACCCTGGACAGGGTGCCGATCCATCGCTGGGAGCACACATGCATACATACGCACACTCATTCATACACTACTGGCAATTTGGGAAACACCAATTAACCTAATCTGCATGTGTTTGGACTGTGGGAGGAAACCGGAGTACCCGGAGGAAACCCACCAAGCACGGGGAGAAAATGAAAACTCCATGCACACAGAGATGGGAATCGAACCTGGCTGGCAATCGAACCCGGACCCTGGAGCTGCAAGTCGACAGTGCTAACCACTACACCACCGTGCCCCCTCCTTACATAATCAAATGCTTTTAATTGTTATTTGTGAGATGATTTATTTTTTTTTTTTTTATATAAAAAACTACGAAAAAAAGCTCACTCTGTCCACCTGTCCCGTCCAGGTCTCCCCGCTGTCACCGTCCCAACGTCACTGTCCAGCCGAGGACTTCCTATAGGCTTGCAGCTGATTGGCCAGCGCCTCCAGGACAGCAAGTTGCTAGCGGTGGCTCACTGGATGGAGCAGCAACTCGATTTTCCCCTCATCCAATTTCAGGAAGAAGACAAGGCAAAATCGGAGCGGAACAGAGACAGAGGACGCACGTCAGGGGCATGAACGATGACATCATTCTGAACGGAATGAGTCATAGGCCAATCTGCAATGGCTTTCCTGGGTCTTAAAGTTTGACAGATTTTGTCTCTTCAAGATTGTGAGGGTTTAAAGATATTTATCACACATTATTGTCCCAAGGCATGGTTTAAAATCTGTCAAATCCTGTTTCCTGATTGGTCAGAAAGTGTTTTATTGCAGAACTAAGACTACTGATAAACAGGTTTTAAACAAAATATGTTTATTAACAAGAAAATAAATGTTCATTTGGTGAGGTTTTCTGTATGGAGAAGGTTTATTTAACGTTTATGACGAAACCTAAAGCTTCTGCAAAGTGTGAGAAATCACACTGGGGACTCATTATAACATTAAAGGCAACTGTAAACAGATACAAAGTATCGTGTGGTGTTTTTACTGTAACGTAAGAGAAACACATCAACCACTTCAACACTGTTGGCACAGCAATAATATCACTTGCTCACTTGCACTAATAGCTGAGAATGTTATTATAAATATCAATATTTTAGATTTAAATAAAGCACAATGAAATGAGGTTTTGTGTGTGTGTTTGTGTGTGCGCGCTTGTGTGAAGTCATGTCCTTGTGTGGTTTGACAGGAAACTGTTTTGTGAGAACGGAAGCGTTTCTTTGTGCCTCCATATGTTCCGTTTATCTATAAATCCTCATGCGCATCTCTGTAGACATTAAATACGTCCACAAGCTCAAAATATCCACCTGACCTAAATCCGAGTACGTGTTACACCTGATTAATAATATAACCCTTTCTAGAGCAGTAAGCATGCTACTGGCTCACGATTTAACTTCCTTCTAGAAATAGGTGTTTAAATGTGACAACCTAAATAGGATCTATTCTCAACTGGCGATACCATGTTGCATCAGAACGACCCAAATTCTCCAAAATGGGAACTCTATTAGAGTTTTAAAAAAAGAAACTCAGGTGCCAATATTTTACTAAAATTATGTTACAAGGTGAAGTGAACGTACACAGATTACTCATCTAAATAAATCCTCTTGGAAACATTTACGTTCATCACTCGGGTTGACGTTAAAGGTGCGGTAGGTCTTTTTGGAAAATGTCATGCTTGTACAAAGGACGTGAAAAATATTTATAGGAAAATCTAAAATAATGTTTTTTACGCCATGGTTTTTAAGCGTATGTGTATTGTGTGGCTGAGCAAACTCAACAGGAAAACTGTGTTACAATCAGGATACGAGTTTGTGAGCCTCCACGTTATTACTCATAGCACGCCCACAAAGTGCTTTCATTTCGCCACCATCTCGTCTGAACCTGGTAAGCAACTCGCACAGCTACTTTCACCTGTAAGGACAAAAAAGTCAAAGTAAATGCTGACAGAGCTTTCGCTTTCTACAAATGGAGTGCTCTATTGAAGCTGGATGCAAAATCAGAAATGTTGTTTTTGTCATCTAGCACGTCTACACAATCTGCAGAGCCTGAGCTTACCCAGGACAAAAATATCAGAAACGTTGTTTTGTATGGAAGCAAAATAGTCTCATTAATAATTCACACAAAAGACACGATGCACACATGCGTATCCCAATTCACATTAGACGTGCATCCTGTTCTTGGTTTGCGGAGGTAAAACTTCATTTCCGTTGTAATTAACTCAGATTGTGCAAAGCTGAGCTACTTGAGTGCTCCTGGAGGGCTGTGATTGGTTGAATGGTGAGGTCGCATCTGATTGGCTAAAGTACGAGTGACCCACGTTTGTGCCAGCAAAGTCTCAAAAATACACACACAAATCCAGGGATTACACTACTTTTTACTTTTGCTTGAGTAGGTGATTGGACTGGTACTTCTACTTGTACTTAAGTAAAAATGCATCTTTTACTTGAATAGAATAGTTTAGTACACTTTCCACCTCTGCATGTGATTGGCTGCCTGCACAGTCACATGACCATGAAGATGCACAGGTGTAATACACTAATATACTGTATGAGAAGATACATCACAAATCCACAATACTAATCGTCTTACCATCATCACTGTGGCCCAGACCTAAATTTTTGTGAAATGGAGTCATGACATTTTATTACCTACACACACATTTGAAGTCACGTCTGACTGTTTAAATGTCACCAGATGTGAAGGGAGAGAGAGAGGTGTTAATGAAATCGCAGCTACTTGATGAGTCTTCAGCATGGGTCATAAACACACACACACACAGACACACACACAGACCTGACACGGAATCCAATATGAGCCCATCAGGGCTAAATGAAACTTAAACCTCCAAAAATGTCTGATCTGCATAAAACTCAGACCGAGTTCGGTGTGTAATCATATACAACAACTTTGTGCCACGGATTTATCACACCAGCCTGTTCTTGATTATTTTCATATAACAGCATGAAAGTGATTTATTTTACATCTTCTCGATTTATTATCAATTCCTGCTCTATAAAAGGACATAAAACTGAGCTGTAATTAAAACACGAAGTCTCAGATGCATTGCTGAGATCAGGTGATGTCTTGTGCAACAGAGCAGAGCCGTGTGTGTGTATATACAGTAGGTGCAGTATATGTGTAAAACCTCATCTCATCTAAAATGCAAAAGCAAACCACAAACTTGTATAATAAATATCAAAAGGTTGGCACACCTCTATCAGGAACTATAAATAAATGCGAGTGTGTGTGTTTGCATTTGTGTTTGCCTTTGTGTGGCAAGTACATTACAAATGATTAAAACCGTACATTGAAGAAAATGAGAAGCTGAATAGACCAGACAGTTCCACGTTCATTTATATAATATAGAAATGGGAAGTCTTGTGTCAATCATCAACTGTGTGTGCTGTTTGTGAAGTCACATTAATCAGTGATTAATTTAAAAAATGATAATCATAAGCATAAGAGCACAAGGACTATTCTTTGGGCTTATGATGTTATCAGAACGCGGTCAGTTTGTAGAGCGACTCAGTGCTTAGTGCTGTCAATCACACCTCCGGGCTCGAGTGTGTGTGTGTGTGTGTGTGTGTGTGTGTGTGTGCGTGCATGACTGGAGTTTGCATGATCTCCATGTGCTTGGTGGGTTTTCGTCGGTGTATTCTGCGGTGTAGTGTGTGTAAAAGGGTGCATGTGTGTGTGTGTGTGAGTGTAGTTGTGCCCTGAGATGAGCTGGACTCCTACACGGGATAAGTGACAGAAAATGAACGTACATGAAAGGACTGTAAAGCGCAGTAAGACTAGCATGAAACAAAGACTTTTTAAACAGGGCCTGGATGTTACAGGAAATCCTTAACCATATGAGAATCTGGGATACAGAAGAACCCTCAATACTGGAGGTCTTGGAGTACAATAGAACCTGGAACCAGGAACATGGAAGAATCTGGAATAAAAAAGAACCTGAAACACAATAGAGCCTCAAACATAGGAGAACCAGGCTACCCAAGGAACAAAGATTCAACAAAAATTCAGTTGAATACTGGCAGACAAACAGCAAGAAACAGAGGTAGACAAATACAGAGAGAGAGAGATCTGCAGGTATATGTCGAATTTCACAAGAAAGTCATATGTTTGGTTATTGTCTCATGGAGTTTATAGTTCAGTTGAACAATACAAAGGAAATTTGCTCATTCAGACACCATATACACACACACACAGTAACAACCACACCAGAAAAAAACATTATTAAGAGAGGTGAAGTTCCATACCTGGAAAATATAAAAAACATTCAAATTCAGGGCAGAACGATCTCTGTGTTCCAGCTGGAGATATTTGCATGTGTTTAACGGTCCAAGAGACAGAAATTCAGTGGGTCAAGTTACATTGATGTAAGCCTTCATCAGCTAAGAGCCTCTCAGTCATCTTAAAATCCACCTCATAGGGATGATGTCAGCCATTTGGTTGAGTGAAGGTTTTAAAAGCACAAGAATGACGCACCGAATAATTAAGAACCTTCCATTAGATAAGAAGCTGAATAGCAGTGATTAACATGGTTATTTAACCCCAACTGATGCAGTGAGTAGCTTCTCATTTCTTAAGATTGGACTAAGACTAAGAGATTTTATTGTGATACAATGAAATTTGTTTGGTAGCTCTCAGAGACCAACAGCAATAAGAAACGTAAGAATAAACAAAAGATAATTTCACTGAAGTCGAGGTTGGGGAACTTGGCTCCCACAATCCTTTGTGCAGTCTTAACTATCCGAGCCAGGTCTCTCCAGTTTTCTCCAGCCGGTGTACCACTCTTCTGACCTTATCAGAAGACATCCTGTGGTCAGGAGGGTCAAATTATTGGACTGCATCAAGAAAAAAGAAAAAGAACTAAGGAGATTTCTGAAACTAGTACAATTTGCATAAGAACTGTAAAACACACTACTAAGAAGTGAAAGGATAGTGATGAACCATCATCTTCAAAGAGGAAATGTGGTCTGAAAAACATCCTGAATGAAGATATGATGGGAGATAACTTCAACATTAGTGATATCAAATGATAAAAAACATCATTAGAGCTCACACCTACTGTATGTATAATAGTGAATGTAAGAGCATGTGCACAATGTGAAGAGACCTCAAGGGATTGGGACGAAACAGCTGTGTAGCCTTAAGAAAACCACTTATCAGTGAGACTATTTGAAGAAAAAAAAAAAAAGCCTTCAGTTTGCTAGGGAGCATAACAAATTGATATTGGAGGAAAGCTCATGTGGTATGATGAGCCCAGATAAGACTGTTCCAAAGTGATGGGCACGTCAGGGTAAGAAGGGTAGCCCATGAAGTCATGAATTGTGGCCATGTAGTGGGCTCAGCAAGGTTATATGGCAATAAAATGAAGTCAGGTTATCACATCTATGAAGATTTTCCTTCCTTGACAGCATAGGTATATTCCAACATTATGATGGCAGGATTCATCAGGCTCAAACTGTGAAAGAGTGGTTCAGGGAGCATGAGACATCATTTTCACACATGGATTGGCCACCTCATAGTCCAGACTTTAACCCCATTGAGAATCTTTTGGGTGTGCTGGAAAAGACTTTATGCAGTGTTGTGACTCAACCATCATTAATCCAAGATCTTGGAGAGAAAATAATTAAACTCTGTGCAACTTTTTTCCTTTTTTTTTGGCCAGGCAGTGCATTTCTATATACTGTATGTATTTTTAAAAGAAAATACCAGTTTCATAATTTTCTGCTTAGAATAAAGTGCTACTGTGTGTGTTCATGACTTTGCAGGGCAGATGGTCGTCTCGAATCCAGAATGTGCAGGACGATGCGGCTTGTCAGGTCGCCATGACGACTCTGGAGAGGTTGCCGTGAGCAACAGAACCTGTGTTTAACATGACAAGATCAGAACGCATGGAGCAAATGGGCCAGTCTCGAAATTCTTTTACATACATAGAAACATCACCTGCTCATTTTTAGAATTATAATGAAATTTGTGGGAAATTATTTAATCATGTTCAAGCAGCAGAACTGCTTTTGTGGCTGTTCTGTCAACTTCTTGTTCGACCCATCATGTGACACTCCACAGATCGAAATATACCTTGACTTTGGTTATTTATGTTCTTCTCTTATACTAACTGAAGGATGCTTTAGCAGACGAGATGAGGAACGGTGAGAAAACTGTCTATGTGTTTCCTCTTTTAACAGTTCAGGCTTTTCTCTTCCTCATTTCAGATCTCCTGTTAGTTTTAGATCGGTGATGGGAAAAAAAAATGACTGATGGAGTTAGAGTTCAATTCTTCACAAATTACTTTTTTATACACATCTAATAATCTGAAAATGTTACATCACTACTCATCATGTTGCTCATCACACATTACATATGGCACATTTGCACATTTCACACACCACAGAACTGTGAATTTTAAACTGCGACTTTGCACATTATTCTGCACATTCTGCACATTGTCTTTCCTGTAAGTGGACATTGTCTCTACATTCCACTTCAACTCGTCTATATGTGATTATATTTTATAATATTTCTATATTCCTATTTTTATTCTACTATTTTATTTATTTATTTTATTATTTGTACATAATGTAAATTTAAAAGTCTTTTCACAACTAAAGTTTTCCATATTTTTCTGTATTTCTAATTTGTAAAATGTTATTATTTCTCTTATTTCATATTGAAACTTTTCTTTGGAATTTTTAGGGCATCAACAGTCGTATACGCATTTCACTTCATATCATACTGTGTATAACTATGTATGTGACAAATACAATTTGAATTTGAATTATACAGTATATCAAAGGAACAAATACCCAAGAGAGCTAACATTGTTGTTAACTACCTAAAACTATTTTATACCTATTTCCAGCTAACTAGCAAAGATTTTCACTTACCTGTACACATAATCCTGGGCTAATCAGAAAAAAACTATTAAGTCACTTCAGTTCATTGTATAGGCAATGTGATTTTAGATTCGCTTAAACAGTACTAATGTTTATTTGTCTGATTAGTACCAACCAGCTGTATTTCTTACAGGTTTTAAATATTAAAATCTACTAAAAGTATTTAATAAGCACTGAAATGCTATGTAACTTGTGTTGCTGATTTAAATGTCATATATTGTACAAAGCATTAATCTTTTTTCTCCCTGCTACATAACCCAGTCCATTAGGTTGCAGTAATGCACTTACCTCCTTAAAACATTAAAAGAAGAAGTAGTGAGAATCTGCCAAAATATGATTTTTTTCTGCAAATTAAATTCTGAAATGAAATCAAAATGAAATTTATAATAAAAATAATTTTAAAAAATGAAAATATACACTTCGTATAATCTACTTAGTCTTAATACTTTTTTTACTCTGTAATTGTTATGAAAAGTATCATAGAAATGTTTTATTGAATATTTTATGATGAACAATCACTGAAGTTAAAGCAATATGATTTAATTATACATTTTACTGTGAGATCCAAGAGTCTTAGAACATTATTTGTGCCGAGTTCATCTGTTAGTTTCTGATATTAACAGTTGGTGCTGAAACAGAAACCAGAATGTTAAACCATAGAGCATGAGACCCTTATCACAGGCCAGGGGAAGTAACACTGAGAAACAGAAAACGTTTTGAGGGAGGTTATTTACTTATTTTAAGAATTGTTATACTGTAACGCAGTGATGTCATTATGTGATTGCTTTTATACTAAATCTATCTGGCTCTACAGTTCATTAGTCATCACAGTGAAAAACAGAACAAGAGAGTTCCTTGTTCAGCTCTTGAAGATTTACAAAGTGTGACAAGAGAACACACAAGTCTATTGTTTTAAACTGTTCTAGCATGCTTATGTTATAAGAGATTTCACACTAAACCTCAGAGTGTGGGGAAAAACACAATATTAATATTCATATTCAAATATTCACTTATAAGCCACATCAAAGTGCTTTTTAGTACTCTGTGATAGCTTTACTGAGACAGATACAGGTATTAAGACTTATCATAAAATTCTGAATTCTGTCGGTAAGCATTTTAACAGACACAAAACAAAGTGTTTAATACAATACAGTATGTTCACCTTCTTTCAGACATACTGTACTGTACACACCACTCAGCCATTACCATTAACCAGTGGTGTCTGGCACTGGTGGAGCCTCTGTGGATCAGACTTTTGTCCAGCGCATTCCATTGGTGCTAGTTTGGACTGGGATCACTCTTTGTGAAACATCTGTCACTGTCTGATTGGCTGCATGAATCTCGATGAAATCAGTGCCAGCATCAATTCTTGCTTCTTCAGACCTATCTGTACAACTGATAGTGGTGCTCTTGTGCTGAGTTTCACATTAAGACATTCTAATCAACAAGAAATATTCTGATATGGAATGGACTGTCCGAGTCAGCAGCACACATACAGTATAGCTTCATCTTCTCTTTTATGACGGTGGATACTTATAAGACGATCAAGTGTGGCATTTAATTGCTTACTTGAATGAAATATGAGTTAATAAAGACACACACACACACACACACACACACACACACACATTTGCAAAGCCTCTCACATGGAGCACATGGGCCACCTGTTGTTGTTGTACATATTCTTTAATGAATAATAGATGCAGAACACCGTTTCCCTCAGGTGAAATTCAGGACAGTACTAAACAACCTCAACATGAATACTGAGCTTAAACGTAAACGTAACACATAGGTTCCCAACACTGGTCCTGCAGAACTTCATGTAATGTTGGTAATTACACACCTGAATTATACACCTGACATTATCTTATGAGTTCAAGCAGGAAACAATTTCACAAGCTCCAGGACAGGAGGTTCTCCAGGACCAGGGTCAGGAACCAGAATGCATTGCACTCATTCACATTTAGGGGTTGGAGGAAACCTGAGAATCTGTGAGCATGTACACTGAGATCATAGCTCCGGTTTGAACCTGGAACCCTGGAGCATGATGTGACATTTTTTTTTGTTTTAACATTCTCTTTATTGAGTTTTTTACATTTCAATACACCTCTTACAAATTGTATTTATCTCAAATGGTACAGAAGAAAATTTAAAACAGACAATTAAAGAAAAAAGAAGAAAAAAAAAGAAGGGAAGGTTAAACTAAAACAAACTGAAAAATTAACAAAAATAAAAATTAGGGTTCCACTACTGCTTTCTTATGGAAAAAAATTAATAAAAGGCTTCCAAGCTGCATAAAATTTTCCAGTCTTTTTTTTTTAGTGAGAATCTGATCTTTTCCAGTTGTAGGTGAAGCATAACATCTTTAATGAGGGTTGAATGGTGTGGTGGATTTTTTTGTTTCCAGTTGAGCAAAATTAGCCTACGTGCTAAGAGTACCACAGTTTCAAGCATTGTACGCTGACCCTCAGTCAGCGCCACTTCATCACTACCAACACCAAAAATAGCTAGTATTGGGTCTGGATCCAATGGTTTTCCCAACACCTCTGACAATAATTGAAAAACCGAAATCCAATAGTTACTGATGTTGGGGCAATTCCAAACCATATGACCTAGTGATGCTGGAGCTTGACCACACCTGTCACATTGTGGATCCACTGAGGGAAACATTTTAGAGAGCTTTAGTTTGGATATGTTTAGTCTATGTAAGATCTTAAATTGTATGAGACCATGTCTAATACACACTGAAATCGTGTGAAATACACACTGAAAACTTGTGCTTCATCCCACTGCTTTTCTGTAATATCTATTCCAAGGTCTTTTTCCCATGCCTCTCTTAAATGTTCTAATGAAACATCACATTCTAGCTGTGATAGTTTATTATATATAATGGATATTCCTCCTTTAGTAAATGGACAAAATTCTTTTGAACAAAACTGCGGGTTTGTAGATATTTAAAAAAAAGTGTGAGTTACAGTAGGTAGATCAAATAAATATCTGCTACAGCTGCTGAAATCATGGAAAACAATTATTAATATATAGGTTTTGGAAAGAGCTCACACCTTTATCAGACCAAGTCTGAAACCCTGAGTTAGTTTGAGAAGATAGAAATGTATGATTAGCAGTTAGAGGGCTTAAAATAGAGCATGCCTGCCACTTAAAATGCTTTCATATCTGTTTCCATTGTTTTAAATGAATTAGAAACCACTGGATTATTCAGTCATATTGGAAAGGGGGTGGACAAAGCCGAGTAAATTAATGCTAGCCAAGAGGAAGGTGAATATGATTTTTTCCATGTCACACTATTCTATTGACCTCTCCTTTATTCCAAATGAAAGTGCTCTTATATTACATACCCAATAGTACAGTTGAAAATTAGGTAAACCCATCCCTCCTTTCGACTTAATCCTTCGCAAGTACATCGTCTTAATTCTAGGGTTCTTTTTGTTCCGAATATATTGAGTGATTAATTTGTCCAAATTCCTAAAAAAAAATATTTATTAATATTGACTGGTATACACTGAAAAAGAAATAAATATTTGGGCAAAATACTCATTTTCACCATATTAATATGGCCTGCCAAAGAAACAGGGAGATTGGACCACTTTCTAAGAATATGTTGAGTATATTCACATAGCTTCAATATATTTTCTTTAAAAAGTGTAGAAAAACATTTAGTTATAGTGATACAGAAGCAGTGGTGATATTTGATCACTAAAGCATTTATAAAATTCTGTTGTGAAGCCATCTGGACCAGGGGATTTTGAACTTTGCATGTTATATACAGTATTGCTTGTTTGATTTCCTCAATAGTAAGTGACTGTTCCAAAACCTCCCTACTTTCCACGCTCAAGGAGGGAATATTCAGTGAATCAAAGAATTAGGCTATGCATGATGGGTTATTAACAGATTCTGAAGAATATAATTTGGTGTAAAAGTTCTTAAAAATCAAATTTATGATGTGACATTTTTTTTAGGGATTTTTTTTATGGGGGGACTAAAACAATTAAAAACATAAGGATTTCGTTTAATATTTTATTTTAATATAATTGATAATTTGCAGTTAACTCATTTTAACATACAACGTTAGTTTACGTTATTTACGACCAGTTTTGGCATAATGTAATGATAATATATAATAGTATAATTTTATTCTCAAAATATTGTTATTTTTCTTGCAACTCCTATTTCAATCCTTCTAAACTTATACACCTCTTCTCAAAATATGACAAGATTATTTTTCAAATCTTGTATCATTTTTAAACGAACTACAACGCCATAAGAACAAGACATAGCCATAGCCAGACATTTTACCCATTACCTAGCAAGTAAAAATGTTAAATAAACCCTTGCCCTTGACATTTTTTTATTTCTAAGTTGATCTTAGGGTTTTTTTTTTCTTGGTTGTTTTTTGAATAAGGTTATATTGAAGGAACATGTGATATTTCAGGAGCATCGAAACGCCAAAGTGTTTTATCCTTGAGCCAAAGAGTGTGTTTAATTTAATATACACCCAACAGCTGAGTAGTCTTCACTTGGCATAGATCTTCACAAACAGACACACACATGTACCACACCCTCCTTATGTAAAAATCTATGGCTTAAGGGGGGGGGAATCATCATTTTCAAAAATGATTGTTTAGATTTTTTAATCTTTACTTTTAGTTTTACTTTGTTTTTGTTTTTTTTATCTCCTTGTTCACCTGACGAACCTTTAAACTACGCAGTTTAAGTTTCATGGTCGACGTGAAAGTAGTTAGACTTTGTATGAAATACATATGTATAAAATATTTCCAGGAAAGTGACAGATAACGGATGGGGGGAGAAAAGGTACAAAAGAACACTGTGTTTTATTGTGCGTTGCGGTAAAGCAGCCAGGTGCTTCCTCTTGCATTTCTTTTCTTCAGGATGCATCATTCTGTGAATGCCAGTTGACCTATATACACCGCGTGCAACACGATGCAGAATCTGGATTAGCAGATTACCGGCCTGGTGTTGAACTGAGTTAAGGATGAGCCTGTGTGGTTTTTCACACTTATCTTCTAGTTTATTCTGTCATGGGTTTCACAAGAGTTAAAGAAAAAAAAAACATTGCATGCAACAGCAGCACAGAAATGACACATGTGTTTGTCAAGCAGAAGTAATGACAAAAAAACAGGAATAAACAGGAGTACAAAAGGTTTAGCAATAAATGCACAAATGATCCTTCCTCAGATATACAGCAGATCTGCAGACACCTAGCCTTCTAGCTAACATAAAACACCAACACAGGATTGCTTAACTTATACACAATCCACATTTAAAAAATAATAGCATTTAAAACTATTTAAACAAGACACTTACCTAGAGAAGAAATACTAAATGGTTCTTCCAAGCTCCTTTAGATTCAACATGGCCATGCTTTTACAAAAAATCAGTAAGATAAACTCATATCTGAATGTCTAATAAAAGCATGACACACCTTCTAGAGACGTTTCCAGTTACTTCTGAGGTGAACTTAGCTCCAACAACAATATGCTAACACTTATTGACACTATCTCTGCTCTAGCTACTGCTGTGTCATTTCAAATTATCAGTTTAATTTCCAGCTTGCAAATAGCTTAGGAACCTATTTATTGTTGACTGTGTTCACACTGAAAATGTTGTGAACACAGTTTTTAAGCTAAAGTAAGTAAGAAATGCTAGCTGCTGGTCCTAGATTTATAGCTTTTGTTTAGCATTATTTAGCTTAGCATAACATAATTTGTGTGGTAAATTATTATCAATCATTACAACTTAGTTTGACTTAGTAGATTAAACTGAGTTTAAATAACATGTTCAAGGACAAATGTGGCCTCTCAATTTTTATTAATCTGATTAATCTGTGAAGCTACAGAGGTGTTCATTTCCACAAACTTATGGTAAATAATCGGTGCATGTATGTCTGTGGAAACTTTGCTTATACAAATTTAAGTTGAAGCGCTGCACAGGAAAGACACCACCTACAGAAGACCAAAAAAACAACCAAAGGCTAAGGCATGCATAAACATCCTGCTTTAAGGACGTTGTGGTATTAAGAAAATATCTCTTCTATGTTCACACTAGCAAGTGACAAAGCAAACTTTAATTTTTAACATTTTTACATATGTACATCAGCAAAGATGCTCTCAATTATATTTAGAGTGTAAATATTACTCTACTTTAGAAAGTAACAAATCCAAACCAGTGACTTGAACAGATACTATTGAACATGAGGTGAACCCGTCTTCAGTTCCCTACTCTGCGCTTTAAGATTCTAGCTGTCTAGCAGTTTCACACACAACATTTAAAGAAAAACAAACTTTAAAAAAAGGTTTCATATTGTCCTGCCATAACATCAGTATAGATGAAAATTAATTATCTTGGAAGAAAGTAAATTCTTTTATTTTTATAAAAATAATTTTACCCCAGATGAGTTTGCTAGGGCAGTTAGCTTGCTTTGTTAATCCAATCTGACAATCACAATCATGTGAAACAAATAGCATCTAACATGCCATAAAACAGAAGTGGTGTGTGACGGGGCTGTAAGGTGTACACTTTGGCCACAAGCAATAAGTACAGTAGCGGATGTTTCAAGCGACACGACCACAAGTGATATGTACAGTAGCAGACGTTACATGCGACATAACGATTGGCTAGTGTACAACTAGGAATGCTAACTCAATAGGAAGTCATGATGTGCCATTTGCACGTGGTTTATTCGTTTTTGAGTTGGCTCACAGTTTTACCAATATGTTTTATTCATTCCATCATTCTCTATAGCGCTTATCCTGTACAGGGTCGCGGGTGCCCTGGAGAGCTAATACATTGCGAAGTGCACATGCACACACACACACACGCACACATTCACATAGTATGGCCAATTTGGGAATGCCAATAAGCAGACTCTGCATGTCATTGGACAGTGGGAGGAAACCGGAGTGCTTGAAAGAAACCCACCAAACACATGGAGAACATGCGAACACCACTCACACACACCCAAAGCAGGACTCAAATCCTCGACCCTGGAGGTTCAAGATCATAGTGCTAACCATTACTCTACAATGCCACCTTTTTTGTTAAATGTAAAAATGTTAAATAAGTTTAAATGAGTACACATAAATGGACAGGGTGGCATGGTGGTCTAGCGGTTAGCACTGTCGCCTTGCACCTCCAGGGTCCAGGCTCGATTCCCGGCCAAGCTTGATTCCCATCTCTATCTGCATGGAGTTTGCATGTTCTCCCCATGCTAGATGGGTTTTTTCCCCAGGTACTTTAGTTTCCTCCCACCTGCAGATTGGCTAATTGTTGTTCACAAATTGTGATGGATTGGCACCCTGTTGAGGGTGTTCCCTGCCTCGTGCCCTAAGTCTCCTGGGATAGGCTCCAGGCCCCCAGCGACCCCGGATACATGATGACGAAGATTACGTAAATGGACCTCACTGAACAATAATTATAATTTTTACAGGAGAATTGCCAACTGTCTTTGTGAATCAATTGGTAAGATGATTCCTCTGATTCACTTTAAAGAGCCAAATTTCACATCACTACTGTAGATAGATAGATTAATATTTTTTATTAATTTATTAATCCTGAAAGAAAGTCCAGAAATCCAGCAGCAAAAGAGACAGTAACACAAAGACAGGTTGTATTTATGATTGTACACTGTTGCTTACATACTGTATAGTCAGTGTACACAGGGTAATGAGCCAACTGACCAGAAGTTACTAGTGCAATGCTGAGAACAAGAAACTACAAGATATAAAAAGGAACTAAAGTAAAAATGAAGTTAATTGCGAGCACACACACCTCCGCGCGAGCACACACATATATCCACAGCCCCATCCCCACCCCCCCCCACCCCCGTGCAAGCACACACCAACACATACTGTACATACACTCAAAAAAAGAGGTGCATGCGTGGCACATGATATCCGATGATATTTTGTACTCGTATATATATCAAGACTCGTTTATCACGTCAAAATTTATTACAAATTCTTGCTCTTGTGGAATG
Source organism: Clariallabes teugelsi (assembly GCA_030014215.1). Classification (NCBI taxonomy): domain Eukaryota; kingdom Metazoa; phylum Chordata; class Actinopteri; order Siluriformes; family Clariidae; genus Clariallabes; species Clariallabes teugelsi. The sequence goes on from JAQMYG010000005.1 coordinate 7,744,469, forward strand.
CTCGCAAACCGAGGTTCCTGTGTGCTACTTTTGATATATAAAGCATTAAATGGTTTCGCGTCGCAGTATCTGAGTGAACTGCTAGTGTCTAACGATTCGCCACCCCTACTTTGATCAAAGGATGCAGGTTGCTTGTCGGTACTGCATATTATGAAAACTACAGTACAGCTGGGGGCAGAGCTTTTTCTTACAAAGCTCCAAAGTTAATTAATAGCCTTCCAATTAATGTTCGGGACTCAGACACAGTCTCAGTGTTTAAGTCTAGGCTAAATACCTCTTTATTTAACCAAGCATTTTTGTAAATTGATCTGCCTTAGGTAAAGGAGCAGATCTGGGGGACTCATGGACGTAGAGTATTATGGTGAACTGCAGGGCTTGACATTGGCACCCGCCCACCCGCCAAATGCGGGTAAAATTCGGCTGTGGCGGGTAATAACTTTAGTC
>JAQMYG010000005.1:7849835-7862335 GCA_030014215.1 Clariallabes teugelsi
TTTTTAGCTATCTATATATATATATATATATATATATATATATATATATATATATATATATATATATACACACAGACCCGAGGCACTAGATCCTAGAGGGGCGAGACCACAATGCTAAACACTTCATTGCTGTGGTACCTTGAATATATATTCAAAATGATTATTAAGAATTATTGTGCAATGCATGATCGTTTTTTTTCTACTCACCGGGTTATTGCAGTACTGACACAAATCATTCCCGCCTATGAACAGGGTCACCAACTTCCAGTCCTGCTCAAAGTCTACACTCTGTGAGCCAAAAGGACAAATAATAAATCAGAAAAGTTAAAAGGGCATTGTTATTGAAAATTGAAAACAATAAATATTTATTTAGTTGTAGTTCTTCTTCTCGTGTTGTCACTATTTGACTTTCATCACTGCTTTTATGATTTACTGTAGACTGCTTTCCAGCCGAGATCTAAATCTCGACTGGGATTTTCTTTTCTTTTTGTAGATTAAGTCTGTATTAGAAAAAATTTCACTAAACCCAAAGCCCAAGTGACTCCTTTCAGTTATAGCATGTTTTGTGACTTATAATTTTCCCCTGTTGGGGATTATAATCTATTTACTCCACTCTCGAGCTCCTGTGGCCCGGCTCTACCCGATGAAAGATTATCTCTTTTAGCTGGGTAATAGTTTTGGCGGATCTAATTCGAGAGACTCTTAAAAAAAATTACAAATTGCACCATTAGAAGGAATTCATTAGAGATTTTGGGTTGTAATAAATAAACCTGAATGCAAGTAGAAGTGAAACCTCAGGTGAGTGAGGGTACAAAGCAGACGCTCACCGTGCTGTTCTTTAACTCCTTCACCAAGTCCCTGACCTGGTCCGGAATATCACTGTAACGCAAATTACACACAATCGTCAAAAGAGTGCCTCTGGATGCAGGAGTGTATGTGTGTGTGTGTGTAAGTGTGTCTCACATTGCTTTAGCGCCGCTCACGGCCATATTGAAGCCGTTGGGCCTCTTGCCGCGTCCTTGCGAGAAGCCGAACACATTTGGGTTGAACTTTTTCAGGATGTCTGCAGAAGAGCGAATATTTACTAAATTAATTATCACCAGAATCAGACAACAGGATGGAAATTAGTGAGTGTGCTACCGAGAGCTGTTTCTAGTGTTAAATTGTAATTAACTAATATGCTATGCCCAAAGCGTTTGACATAGAGGCGAGTGCAAAAGAGTGGGGTGTTGGTATAAATACTGAAATCATTATTTGTTATTCCCAGCATCAACATGTAGCAGTGAGAAAATGGGAAAAAAATGTTTTGAGGCAGAAAGATCAGTGCGTGCAAGCCAAAGCATGTGGGATGAATGAGAGATTACGCTTTGCCTGAACAGCTTGAAGAAAACGTCAGGTTGCCAAATAGTGCAGAAAAAACTACTGGAATGTAGTTTCCATTAATGTCCCATTTAGTTACTCATCTAAATGTAAACCTTTATATACAATAAAGAGGCTCCTGTAGATGTCACAGCTGCTGCTTATACAACTGGAAAGCCAGACATCACTCTCAAACACCAATCACTGATCCCCATCTCTCCCAAACACCAATCATTGAACACTATCTCTCCTAAACACCAATCACTGATCACCATCTCTCTCAAACAGCAATCACTGACCCCCATCTCTCCCAACCACCAATCACTGACCCCCATCTCTCCCAAACACCAATCACTGACCCCATTTCTCCCAAACACCAATCACTGACTCCCATCTCTCCCAAACACCAATCACTGATCACCATCTCACTCAAACGCCAATCACTGATCACCATCTCATCCAAAATCTCTCCAAAACACCAATCACTGACCCCCATCTCTCCCAAACAGCAATTACTGATCACCATCTCTCCCAAACACCAATCACTGACCCCATTTCTCCCAAACACCAATCACTGACCCCCATCTCTCCCAAACATCAATCACTGACCCCCATCTCACCCAAACAGCAATCACTGATCACCATCTCTCCCAACCACCAATCACTGATCACCATCTCTCCCAAACACCAATCACTGACCCCCATCTCTCCCAAACATCAATCACTGATCACCATCTCACCCAAACACCAATCACTGATCACCATCTCTCCCAAACACCAATCACTGACCCCCATCTCACCCAAACAGCAATCACTGACCCCATCTCTCCCAAACACCAATCACTGATCACCATCTCTCCCAAACATCAATCACTGACCCCATCTCTCCCAAACATCAATCATTGATCATCATAGGTGGCAAACACTGATCACTGATCACCATCTCTCCCAAACCATTAATTGATACATCATGTTCATATGCCATAATAACTGGCGAGCTAAATGCTAAAAGGTCAGGATACTCACTTGGTAGTGTAGTGACTGTTTCGAGAGTCTCATCACCTCCAATGCTGTCAATCAAATCACACAGAACATTAGAAACAAAAACAGCAGATGGGAAATGATCAGGTTTTTGGGATTTGCGATGATGTTCAGATCTTTAAAACTCGCCTCCAGGACACGCCTCTCTCCTCATTCAGTAGCTGCACAACGTTTGCAGCTCTGGCCCCAAAACCAGCCTGACAGAAGAACAATGTGTTAGTTCTGTCGTGTTAATAATGTAATATATCCAGTACAATGCACTGCGTGTTTTACTTACGGTTATCGAGTCTCCGAGAGCAGCAACTACCTTAATGTCTCCTGGACGCAACCTGTGGACTGAGAAAGAGAGACAGATCCATGTCACAGGTCTGCTTCTTGTAGCTACTGGTTTTGTTGTGTAACATGTAAGAGAAGTCAGTTTTAACATTACACACGCACACGCACACACACACACACACATACATACACACACACACACACACACACACACACACACACATACACACACACAGTCTCACCTGAAGCAGGTACAGTGTCTGAGGCAGCAGTGTGCATGCATGAGAAGTCACTGCCCCAGTTCTGCACAGATACACACACAGACACACACACACAGACACACCAAGGGAAAATAATCAAATGAGTAAAGAATAATACATTCAGACACATTTTTAAAATTCATTTAACCCAATTAAACACTTGAGTGAATTGTTACCATACGGTAACACCTCAGAACCCACCAAGCACATTTTTATAAACCTGTGCTACTGTCAGAGCTGCTGTTATAGAAAAATAATCAACACCTTCTTGCCCAGATGACGTAAGGGTTATTTACTCACCGCAGCTGTGAGTGCGGCTGCCTCTTTCAACACGCTGTTCCCATAGGTTGAAAAATAAGGGTTATCCTAAAGTGACAGAATGCACACATTACCAAAAGAAAGAAAGGAAAATAAAGTATTCTAATCAGACATGACAAGATGATTAAAAAAAACATTAATCTGAAATGAAAAGACATAAAATGAAGATGTGCTTGTGAATGGGGCCTTTAGGACCTGCTTACCTCAGAAGGACACTTCATAGTCACACCTTCATTAAAGTCCACAGATGTGGTTTTACTGTTTACGGACTCCAGCTGAAACAGAGATGTCACACACGTTAGAAATAACAAAATATGTGCAATGTGGTGCCCAGTTCATTTGTGAAAATGATTCCTCATGCTCCAAGAACACTCTTTCTGAATAAGAAAAACTGCATAGATGAGATAACCTGCTCATTCAGGATATTCAGGTCATCAGCTGATTTTATTTTATTGCCACATAACGTTGCTGAGTCTAGACCTGACCACCTGAAGCAACTCCAGATCATAACCCTACCTCCAGAGACTTGTAAAGTGGCCACTGTGTATGATGGGTGTGAAATATGCATGTGCTTCCCTTCTTACCCTGATGCGCCCAGACCACATGGCCAAAGTCCATCCTTTTCTGAAGTCACTAACAAGTAGTTTTCTTATGGACACACAGCTGTTTGAGTTCTCATCACATTGTGTGTATGGAAATGCTCTTACTTTCTGTATTAAAAACACAGCTCTCATAGACCCTAGTTCTAATTCTAGTAATTTCAGCAAGATCATTAGTTATTTAATTCCCTTGATGCAAGCTGTTCTGAAATTGTGACAGCTCTGCATAGGTTTATAATAAAATAATACATTTAGAGTTTTATTCTGAAATAGTCAGGGTAATGGTCTAAACATTTAGTCAACATCTAAATAGTTGGGCGTTAACTACAGATCAGTAGGTTGTGAGGTTAAATCCCAGCATCTCTTCATCAGAAACCCATTTCCACATGTTTTGGCCATTAAAGAAGTTTAAAAAGGAGTTTTAAACATAAAGCAGACAGTCCATTTATGGATCCGGGGTACTGAGAAAACATTCTACTGTGATGGTATCCAAGCACTAGTGAAACACTAAGATAAGTGCATTAGTGTAGAAGGAGATTATATGGAGAAATTAAAAGAGTTCAATGCAATCTAAAATCCAGCTTTGACTTGAATGCCCCTATTATTTTGATTTACAGAGATAGATAGACAGAATATCGGGGAAGTCAGGTCCCGCATTTGAGCTTCTGATTACAGGATTAAACACGAATGTGACTTTGTTTTGTTTTATGCCGATACTTTATTTAATTAAAGGGGTTTCCACACCTGGATGATCCGAGTCCATCATGCCTGACATCAGCTGCCATAAAAGTGACACTGGAGTCGTTTTATACATGCACATACATGCTATGTTTATGCTAATTATACAATGAAAGACTTTTTGCAAGCTGTTTCATATTCCAAAGCAATTTATTATGTAGAATAAATATGATGAATGTGTATGTGTCAAGTCAAGTCAAGTCAAGCAGATCTTAATTGTCATCTCAGCTGTATACAGTACAGTACACTGGGTAGTAGAGAGGAAATGACATCCTCTTCAGAGCAGATGGTGCAGGATGAATGTGTTTAAATGCAAACGTTGTAAACAGTGTCGAGGTATTAGACATAAGTGTTGAACATTATAAGCTCTTGTATGCTTTATATTAATATCTGTAGATTGTCCAATAAAACGGCTGAGCAAAAGGTAAGCGGTACAGGTTGGTATGAATCCTGCGGGCTGGGATCAAAGCAGGGTGTGGAGAATAGTGTGTGTGTGTTATTAGAGCCAGTGTTGATACTGTATTAATAGGAACATTTCTGTAAAGCTCACCATGTTGTTCCAGAGAGCTCGTGCCATGAGACCCTGAGATTTCTGACTGAGATGGAAACAATCCGCAGCAAAGAAGGAGCGATCAGGCCTTCCGTCCTGAGTCAGGTCAAAAAAAAAAAATTAGGAAGATCCGCATTTTACTATATACAATAGATATTTGTTTAGGTTTGAGCATAAATATAGACATTTTATAAGCTTAAATAAAATACAAAAAGTTTCAAAGTGGTCAGCTCAGTCGCAATTTACGAAAGAGACACATGAAGCGAGATCTCGGTCATGCCTAGGCATATTTTATAATTATTACATATTCCTATATTTAAATTAATTTAAAAAATTTGTTCTTGCTGTGTTATTTTTGGTAAAAAAAATTGTGTCAAACTTTTATTTAAAAAAATGATAACTTGTGCTCGGTATTAATAAAGGAGGACATTTAAGGATCTATTAAAACTCGAACGAAGTGCAGAAATATAAGAGAAGCTTACTACATTACAAGAGGAAATAAAAAAAAAGAGAGTGAGTTTATCATTTGATGTAATTTTTCAGCCTTTTTTCATTTAAATACCGGCAGCACTGGAAGCGTCAGGTCTCTGAAAAATGGCTGTAAGACCACAGTGAAGTCTGAACGAATGTTATAGCGGCCAGAGTCCACCAAGTTCCTCGTAGCAATCTGAGAACACACACACACACACACATACACACACACACACCATCATTATGTGCACATGTGCAGTGTAGGATAAGAAATCTTTCATCTCTGTCCTCCTCAAGCTACACAACTTGACCTTGATACATCAGTCAAACTTATATCAGTAAACTAATAATACACACACTGTTAATCCAAAGACTTTACTAGGTTTCTGAACACATGTACACACACACACACACACACGGTCAGCTCCTTCACTTGAATTTCCTTTCTGCTTTCCTGATATTATAATATACATCACATCACATTAATATTAATATTAATATAATAATATTATGCAGTTATGAATGATTCAAACTTTTTTTTAATTAATGGGATAAATTCTTGTGTCCCAGGCTCATTATATATTATAGAACATGCTGTTTTTCTACAATATTTTAATCAGAGTTATGTCTCTATTTTTAATTACATTTTTAATAATCAGTTTACAAAAACAACTCCAAATCAAAGGCACAGCAATCAGAGACAGGCCACCCTATCATGACCGCTAATACTGGCTTGAAAATAATGGATGCTTTCGTCTTTCAGTATAGAGCAGAACAAGCTGCTCAGCTCGCAATCTGCCACCAGAGACGCGTCGGTCGACTCAATTAAAGCGCTTCATTACTACACCAAAAGCAAGCTGTTTTCTTGGAATGGATGCAAGAATAAAATTGGATTTTTTTTTAAAGGGAACTAATTTATTTGGGTAATTGCCACTTTATTTAAGCTGAATGTCCAAAGGAGACTTTTAGAAAAACAGCTCAGGTTAGCTAAGACGAGTTAGCCTGGTGCTAGTTTAGTCACTTGACATTTAAAGGAAACACAGAACACATTAAGACTTTTTACTGATGTATCAGATTGTCGTTTAGCAATAAAATAAATATTAGTAGAGCTAATAATAAAATAATAAACTATAATAAAATATTCCAAACACACACAATTTTTAAACATCTTTACATTATATCTTTACTAGCAACCTGTAATAAATGCAAGTTAATACATTTACCTGTGAGTTCCTGAATTCATATGAAATTCTCCCTCACAACTGTGTGTATTATCTAAAGTACACACCTGATATGCTTTGTTTATTTCTATTAAAGCCTGCAGGTCTGAAGATCCTTCTGCAGGGTTCACCACACAGGGGCATATACTCCTGTAACACACACACACACACACACACACACACACACACACACACTGTACAGTATATGCACAAGGATACTCAAGTATTCATGCATAAAGCTACAGTCATGAAAATTATGCTTGTAAATCTAGAAAAAGGCGTGATAAAAAAGATGGTCATTATTCTCAAAGGCATTTCTCTAATATTTATGTTTTATATACGTATATGTATATACATTTGCAAAGGAATTGTCAAAAAAACAGCAGTTTCGTCAATAACTATCAAAATAAATACATACATATATTCTGGACACTTTGTTCTGATCAGTTTAAGATATATTTATATATAACAATAATAATACCACACAGAGATCTCCAGAGTCAGAATTGTTCACAATATTATTATTAAACTTTATTATGAAACCCGGCTGTAGGGTAAACCTCAAAAAAAGCTCTTGCTTGCTTTAAGAGCTAATGAACACTTGCCCTGCTATTAACCTCGATCTAGAAGGTGTTATGAACTGAAGGTGTGTTCACTCACTTGACCAACCAGGTGGGACAGAGGAGGCTGAAGTCCTGGTGCAGCCGGCGCAGGGGAACGATGTTGAAAAGTTCCACCAGATTCACTAGAACACGAGGAACCTACACAACAGCACATCACACATCATACACTCGATTTTGAACTGAATGACCTTCACTCTCTGAGTTTAATTCCTGGCATTGCCAGAGAACCAGCGCTGGATTCTAGTGCTCCAAGCCAATTTGGATGAAAGAAATATAAAGCTGTGTCTGACCTAGTGCTGACTGGTGTGCTCGTTTCACTCCCAGTTTGCTTTGATGACTCATTCATACACTGACTGTGCTTCTTTGCTTTCTTTTTAGCCCTCAGAACAGCACAGCAGGGGTATAAAGCTCTCCATCAGAGTGAAATGATAGTGAAAGATGTAGAGGCTTCAAAGTAGAGAGTGATTTAATATGATATAGGAGCACACAATAAATTGAACTTCAGTGAGACTGACACAAAAAATCTTACCCAAAGAGTCCACACCTCCGCCACTAAACAAAGGCCACGCCTCCATTACTGAGACTAACAGATAGAAAGACCACGCCCCCTTTACTGAGACTGACAGTTACAAAACCTCCTGACATTGACACATACAAAGTCACGACTCTACACCGAGACTGACTGATACAAAGGCCACAAAGCCTTCACTGAAGGTGACACATACAAAGGCCACACCTCCTTCACTGAGATTGACTAATACAAAGGCCACACCTCCCTCAGTGAGATTAACACTTATGAAAGCCACGCCTTCTTCAGTGAGACTGACAGATACAAAGGCTACACCTCCTTTACTGAGACTGACAGACACAAAGGCTCACTTATAAAGGCCACGCCTCCTTCAGTGAGACTGACAGATTCAAAGGCCACACCTCCTTTACTGAGACTGACAGACACAAAAACCACACTTATAAATGTCACGCCTCCTTCAGTGAGACTGACAGATTTAAAGGCCACACCTCTCACTAGAGGAGGCGTGGCCGTTGACAGACCCAACGGCCACGCCTCCTCTAGTGAGACTGACAGATACAAAGGCCACACCTCCTTCACTGAGACTGATGGATACAAAGGCCACACCTCCTTCGCTGAGACTGATGGATACAAAGGCCACACCTCCTTCACTGAGACTGACAGTTACAAAGGCCACACCTCCTTCACTGAGACTGATGGATACAAAGGCCACGCCTCCTTCACTGTTTCAGAAAGTTTCCTCTAATCTAAACCCTGCACATTTATTTATTTATTTATTCATTTATTTCCATGAAACTCGTATTTAACACTCTGATCTGTTTCACCTGTTCCTGTAAGATGTCCAAGGCATCACGGATGTTTCTTGCAAAATTATCAGCAGAGTAAAAGTCCTGGAAAATTAAAACATAATATGTATAACAATGAAATAAAATAAAAATGTTATTAATAACATAATAATAAAATAAAGGTCAGGTGTACCGGGTCTGCGCATTGTTCACACAGATCATTTCCTCCAATGAACAGTGTGATGACCTTCCAGTCATTTTGGAAATCAATGCGCTGGAGAGACATTCAGAGAGAGAGAGAGAGAGAGATTATGTGTGCTGCTAAATGTGTTTGTCTTAACATTAATAAATGCTAATGTTCAATGCTGATACTTCCATCTCATTCCAAATTTCCATTACAGTATTTAAAAATAAATTTTATTCAGCTTTTCATTAAGAAATACACAATTCAGGAAAGACAGAAAATGTTCAGGAAAGCAGTTGCTAACTAACTGCATGCTAGGAACCAAAACTGCTAACTACTAACTAGGCAACTTGAACATAAGATTTAAAACAACAAATACACACAGCAAAAGACTTCATCACAAATGAAAATTTTCATGTACAAAAAATGTACACATTAAAAGTGTAGCTTCTTCAGAGTAAGACCAAACAGCTTACCGTACAATATATTAACAAGCTAGCAGACCCCATGCTAGGCATCTGACAAGCTAATGTTAAAAATTTTGAATACTCTTATGAGGGTAACAACTGAAACTTACTGATTAATCATTGTTAACAATGGTAAAATCTTTATCAGTGTATAACAATAGAAATGGTTATGAAACATAACATTATGGATACTGTTAAGACAGATACAGTATGTATGGTTAGCTTCGTCTCACCGGGTCACTTGACATTCTTGAGATGAGGGCTTGTGCCTGCGAGGGCAAGTCTCTGAAACAGAAGTTACATATAATAGATCCAGCTCAAAGGTTCTTTCATTCCTTTGTTCACTTATTCATGTTCAGTTGTGTTAAAAAATAAAATGCAATATGAAATCAGTTGGATCTGTGTGGCAGGTGGTGGTACTGACTTGCTCTCGGCTCCAGCTACAGCCTGGTTGAGGAATGCCTGTGTTGTGGTGGCTTTGCCCGTACCGGTGGAGAAGCCGGCGAGTGAAGGGTTAAACTCCCTCAGGATGTCTGGACAACAACACAAACCCTATATTTAGGGCCTTTAACCTAAATACGCTCAGATGCTAAAGTTAAAGTTAAAGACTGATGTTTTACACACTTGCTAAGGTGGTCACAGATGAAAGATCCGCGTTGCCTCCGATGCTACAGGAATAGAAACAAAAACCAACAGAAATATTAACTTATGTTTATTATAATATGACTTTAAAAATGCAAAAAAAAATTGCAGAGTTTATTCTGTGTATTTAAAATCTGTGTGTGTGTGTGTTTGTGTGTGAGAGAAAGAGAGAGAGAGACGGAGCTTGACCTCCATGACAGACCACGGTACTCCGTTATAACACCGAGAAGATTATTCTGACCGGCGCCCACTCCATTTCCTGCCTGTTTGTACACAAAGGAAGTCATTGGTGACACGTCCGAAACGTGATGTCATGCTGTTAGCCCTACTGCATCTATTTCATTATCTACACTAGACTATATCAGACTGTAAATAAGACTGTGGACCATGTAAAATATAACACATACATGTTCGTCAAATTCAGCAAGATGTTTTGTTCATTTGTGGCTCATGTAGTCAGGTTACCTGACGCATGCTTAAAGTCTGACATTTTCTTCTGAAGGTTTTTTCCTTTGGAGCTATGTGAGGTAATTTTCTCACAGGTATGGTGACCTTCTCATCTGCCGTGCTTAGTCAGTTTGGACAGAGCCCTGACATACTGGTGTGTTCTCAGCCTTAATGAGGATCACATCAGGTCTGAGATGTCCTCGGTGAACCAAACACACCATTTACTGCATTTAGAGCAAATACCAACCGCTTCTGCGCAAAAAGTCCATGGGTTTCAGTCAGAACTGATCCATCTCCTCCTACCAAGTCACAAGACTGGATAAGTGTGTTTGATGTGTTGAGTTGTACAGTGTTGTGTGGGTAAGTTTAGGATTGTAGGCAGAGTTGGAGCAGATCCACTCCAGTTTCACCCCTGGACTTCTGGCTTCATGTTTTCGGTGTTTGGATGATTTTGTGATTTTGGTACATACTTCGGGGCAAACCTTTAATGACCTTTTTTCTTCGCTGCTTTTGTGACAAATTGTAAACTCTATATGCCTTCAACCATTTTCTTTCTTTCTTTTTTTAAAAATTTAAAACAAAAGCTAGATTCATGTTTTTACACTGTGCAAATGTTCAAGTGTGAATCCTCACACACTCACTGTAAAAGACAGTATTTGGCACAGGGCATTTATGGCTCTCATCCAGAACAATTTACACTCATCTGGTTTATACAGCTCGGAGGTGCTGAAATTTGATTTCATAACCTTTTAATGAGCAGTCCAACATTTTCACTATCGATTAAGTCCACATAACAATTTTAATTCATTCATGCATTCATTCTTTCATTTTCTATACCGTTTATCCTGTACAGGGTTGCACGAGACCTGTCGCAGGGGACTCAAGGCACGAGGCGGGGTACATCCTGGACAGTGGGTAGGGCACACAAGCACACACACTAACTTTCACACTACAGGGAAGTTGGAAATTCTGGTTGTCCTACTGTGCATGTCTTTGGACTGTGGCAGGAAACCGAACAACCCACCAAGCACGAAGAGAAAATGCAAACATGCACAGACCGTCTCGAACCCTAGACCCTGGAGGCGAGAGGCTACACTCCTAACCACTACGCCCATGTGTAAAATATTCTATGTACAAATTACCTTGCTATTGATCTACTGTATATTCCTAAGTTAATCATTTCTGATATACAGAACATTTATTACGGCAGCACGGTGGTGTAGTGGTTAGCAATGTTGCCTTGCACCTCCAGGGTCCGGGTTCGATTCCCGGCCAGGCTCGAGTCCTGTCTCTGTGTGCATGGAGTTTGCATGTTCTCCTTGTGCTTGGTGGGTTTCCTCCGGGTACTCTGGTTTCCTCCCACAGTCCAAAGATATGTAAGTTAGGTTAATTGGTGTTCTCAAATTGCCCGTAGTGTGTGAATGAGTATGTGAGTGTGTGTGTGTGTGTATGTGTGTGTGCCCTGCGATGGATTGGCCCCTGTCCAGGGTCTACCCCGCCTTGTGCCCTAAGTCTCCTGGGATAGGCTCCAGGCCCCCGCGAGCCTGAATACAGGATTAAGCAGTAATGATGATGAGTGAGTGAGAGAACATTTATTACATATCCCTTACACTTTAGACCCTTAGACATACTGTAACACGTGTCATGTTTTTTTCTCATGTATTCTGTCCAGTTTTATTCCTATGTTTGTTCATATTCATTCCTGGAATAATATGAAAGTTTACAAAGTTTGCACTTGCATCCTGCTTTGTGATATCGAGGAGGAAAGATGGAGCTTTCTGTCCTTGTGTCCATGTTTAAAGTTAACAGTGTGTTATATAGTGTCAGGAATTACAGTAGTTAATCTAAGCAGCTTCACAAAGCCATAGGAGATGTTAGTGAAAGGAAAAGCTGCTCAGACTGCAGAGAGGGTGTGAGTGTTTGCGTACAGTATATAGCAATATATGAACAATAACTCACCGTGAGCGAGTCTCCTAATGCTGCCACCACTT
>JAQMYG010000005.1:7864835-7867442 GCA_030014215.1 Clariallabes teugelsi
GAATGTTATGTTCTTTTTTCTAATTGTTTTCAATATTTCATTGCTGTCTGTATTTTCACCTCTGTAAGAGTATTATAAATAAGTATAAATTTGTAAAAAATTAAAATAACAGAAGTTGTTTCCAATTATTGATTTTTATTTGTTGTAGCTATATTACTATAGAAGAATTTCCTCTCCTTATTGAATAATAATAATAATAAACTTTTTACATTACATTAAACTTCCAGTTTTGATCGTAACAGTCTGACTGCTTGTACACTATAAGTATGAAAAAGGATTTTTAAAGCAATCAGTAACACCCTTGTAAGAAAAACAATTTACTTGGCAGGTAAATAATAAATGTTATCTGATACTTTTATGGTGCAATTTGGCTCCAGTTGAAAAGATTGTTACCTTCCTCGTTATAAATACAGAATGATGTACAGAATCTTTTTAAAAGGATGTGATTCTGATTCATTGAATGCCTGATTTATTTCCTTACAGTCACTGAATTGTTCTTCAAATGTTTTAAATTGTTAATATGTTTAATCCTAACAGACTTGTTTGACGCTTTTCATCAGTTTTCCTAATTAGTCACAAATTATTCACTGAACTTGACTCACTGAAGCATCTGAGGAGTCAAAAAATGTTGGACTGGACTGCAGTGCCACAGTGAAGTTTTCTCCATCGCTCCAATGATGACGCCTTTGCAGGAGGGAACCTAGCCTGTCCTACACACACACATACACACACACACACACACACACACACACACACACACACACACACACACACACACATACATACACATATATATATATATTTGTGACGGCCCTCAGAAATCCATATACAACATCTAGAAATGTCTATAAATACCTGAATATTAGCCATAATGATGGCTCTGTCCAGTCTACGCCATGTCTGTGTGTCTTCACCGATGCCCACTTCACACTTACATATTCTACACCCACCCACACACACACACACACACACACACACACACACACACACACACGATAAGGTGACACAATCATACAAAAACTTTTTCTTTCTAAAGAGATGATCACGTACCTTCCATCAGATCGGTCTCCCCAAACCACAACATGAACCAGAGTGTGATCCAACTAAAAACAGAATATTTTGTTAATTTATTTTCCAAAACGTGCATAACAAGAAATATTCGGGCAAAAGAAAATTAAACATCTGCAAAAGATGCAAGAAGGTACACAATTTTCTGTTATTTTTTCATACAAGTCAGTTATGTTTTAGGAAATACAGTACATTCATCTATTACAGTTTGTCAGTTACCAGAAGACCAACAACAGTTAATAAAAATACATGCGAACTCCTACATTATAGGGTGCCTTTTCCCATTATTCAAACAGGTAAACTTGGAAGGACTGTTATTTTGGAAAATCATTCTTTCAGACCTTTAATACAAAATAATGTGAGTTTTATGAAATGTTAAATGAACTGGATGATTTTAAATCCAATATGAAATTGGATGTTTTTAAATTTGAAATATTATTAATGATGCAAGGCATTTGAGTCTTTATAGAGTCTCTAGAATTGAGTCTTGTGTTTGTTCATTGGCAATGTGTTTTTTATTGCTTCGTTTTGTTGCTTTATCATTTTATTGCTTTATTTCATTTTGTTTGTATTTTATTTCATTGTTGTCCAGAGTTAACTGATCTTATCACTTTGCTCAATTCTTGGCCAACACTTTTGACTTCTATTTACTTTAACATCATAGTTTTAGTGCAAAACCAAAAATACAAACTGACATTGTTTCATTGTTCAGAGTTATTGTGTTGAACATGTGTTGACGGAGGAGGCTTGAATCTAACTATGTATGCATTTGGGTTTTCTAATGTGTCATGCAGAACCAAAGTTATCATTACTTTTCACATGTAAATTTTACCAATACTTGAATATTGGAATGACATTGCAAAAATCTCAAATTAACCAAATGCTCATATTATTATTACTATTTTTGGTTAGAGAAACAACCGAAAACAACTATAAAAAAAACATGTGATTGTATGTACGTATCTGTGCTGTTTATAAATTCTATTGCTCAGTCATGTTTGTATAGTTGGTTAAAATTCATCTCATCCTATTGCCTAGGTTGTGCTGAAAAAAGAATATATCACTCTACATTGCACAATCCTGACCCCCGTATATATTTATATATACATATTAATGCAAAAAAAATGGCTAAAAACACTCTGGGTTTTAAGGGCTACTTAATTCTAATCATTTCAGGGTGCCGTGGTGGCTCAAATGGTTAAGGCACTGAGTTACTGATATGAAGGTTGGGGGATTAAACCCCGAGTTGTCACTGCTGAGCCCTTGAGCAAGGCCCTTAACCCTGCTCTCTGACCGCAGTTTCCTTACTGGGATATGTGAAAAATAATTATTTCACTGTACTGTAAGGTACATGTGAAAAATAATTGAATCTTAATCATCATATACATTACAATATACAAACCGGATTCCAAAAAAGTTGGGACACTAAACAAATTGTGAATAAAAACTGAATGCAATGATATGGAGATGGCAAATGTCAATATTTTATTTGTAATAGAACATAGATAACAGATCAAAAGTTTAATCCGAGAAAATGTA